>PVLC010010558.1:8512-44814 GCA_004027655.1 Graphiurus murinus | reverse complement strand
TTAATTTTTTAAAAATTTTTCTAGACTATTGAATTGATGTAAAACTATCACTTGCAGGGATATCATCAAAACCAAAATATTCTGAGCAATCCAGCGCAATCCATAAGTAAATTAGAGATTACCTTTCCTTACACTAGTTTGTTTTGAGGTTACAGGTGTTTCCATGGACTCTGATGAACTGAACTTCCGAACACTCAAGGCAATTAAACTTTTCACTCCTCTGATTGTTCCTGTCATATATTTTGTCACAGTGATAAAAAGCTAAAACAAAACTTGGTATCAAAAGTGGCATTGTGGCTGTTCTTCAGTCAAATTTCAATCAATTCATTTTCCCATTTCCATATGGATTCATGGTTTATTTGACTCAGGGTAGTATAATTGACTAATACAAGTTTTAAACTTCATTTTTTAGGTATGCCCTATTTCAACCACTTCAAACTTTCAAAATGTTTAGGAATAGTACCAAGGATTCCTGTGCACCACTGCCGCTAGTGCTAACACTGTACTGCATTGCTTGATTCCTTCTCCTCCTCTCTTTCTCGATAAATACACGTGTAGGGTGACAATAGGGTTTCCTGTCTCTGAACCTTTTGTGGGTGACACACATGCTGAGGAAGCCTGTGAGGGAGAGATGAGGCAGGAGGAGGCCAGGCCCAGGGAACAGGGGCAGGAGACACTGGGGACCTGGAAAGAGACTGGGAACAGGAGGTGGATGAAGAGACTAAAAGCAGGAGCAGTGAATGGGGTGAGGATGCACATCAGGAATGAGCTGAGGGTGGGGATGTGGCCTTTGGGGCCCAGGGCTGCAGCTGCCCCAGCCTATGAGTTGCTGAAGGAGGGACAAGGTGTGGGGGAGGGAAGGGGAGCCAGAAGCCTAGCTCTCAACTGCCACTGGGCCCAGGAGCCAATGGAGAGCCACAGGCATTGTGTCCCACAGTGTTGCTTGGCAACGATTATTCTGTCCTGGACAGAGACCAGAGTGCATAGCAGTGGGGACACTGTGGTGGGTGTTGACTTTGAAAAATTTTGTCCCGGAAAAGTAGAAGGTGGGCCTAAGGCCTGAGGAGTTGCAATGCTGAGGAGGCTGTGTTGCTGCTGTCCTCAAATCTACGAATACAGCCCTGTGGGGAAGCTGCACAGGGCTGCGAGCCGAGGCAAACCGGAGAAGATGCGGCGCCTCTTATATTTGGAACAGTACAATGTGGATCTACCCGACTGGAGGAGAAGGTAATGGCTGGGAGCTGAGGGCCAGAGTGGACAGGCGCAGGGGAGGCAGAAGTGAGAGAGCCTGGTATATGCTACAAAACTGTTCACTTTCCAATGACCTCTGCCCCCAGCCCCTGAACTCCTCATTTGTACTGGGTAAACTATGCTTTTGCAGGTTCACCAGTGACCTATAGACATAGGACAAAAGATGTAGTGTTGCAGGTATGAGAAGGAATGTAAGTTCAAAGAGGAATGAGGAACTGTTTTCCAGCTACAAGGTTTGTGAGGCTGAGGAGCAGTGCTACTTAAACTACTCCTTCAGCTTTAAGTGCTCAAGTCTTTTCTAATAGACAATATGATAGTAAGGACTGATGTACTTCCTTTTAAATGTAGGTACTTTAAAAATTGGATCTGTTTCTATTATTAATTTTATTATACTAAATATCTTTAGGAAGAAATAGGAGACACGTACAATTTGTACTACACTGCTCGATATAGCAATGTATGAAAAACTCATACAATAGATTTTTTTTTTTTTTTTTTGGCGGTACTGGGGATTGAACTCAGGGGCATTCTACCTCCGAGCTATATCCCCAGCCCTATTTTTTATTCTTTATTTTGAAACTGAGTCTCACCAAGTTTCGGAGTGCCTCACTAGGTAGCTGAGGCTGGCCGCGAACCCGGATCCTCCGGTCTCAGCCTCCCGAATGCTGGGATTACAAGCGTGCGCCACCACGCCCGGCTCATACAATAGATTTTATAAATTAATTTCAATGCATTCTCAGGATGGAATGGTGAGTGACTGTTGAAGTTGGCAAAGACATGCATGTGTGTTGTCTTGGGAAGATGCACTTTGGCCTATAGAGCTAGAAAATGTTAGTTCCCTTATACATATGCACAAATAGGCTCTATTCTTCTGGTAGCCCAAAATAGTTACACAATGTCGTAAGACTTCTTATTTTCAGGCATTTGAAGAAAAGTGAAATATTATTCTCCTTTTTCATTAGAGTTAATTATTTTATTTTTAGTGTTTGTGGATTTCTCCTTATCATAGTATTTGTTTCTAGCCTACTTTTCTTGACACCATAAAATTCATTCTACATTAATTTCTTATCTTTTTTGGGGGGTGTGGGGGAACAAGGAATGAAACCTAGGTGGATTCTACCTTGGAGCTACACCCCAACCCTATTTTATTCTTTTATATTGAAACTGAGTCTCACTAAGATGCTAAGACTGGCCACTACTTGTGATCTTCTGGTCCCAAACTCTGACATATTGGGCTTAACAGAGGGTGCCACTATACCTGTCTAAATTCCATATTTTAATATGTTTTGAGTTTTGGTTTTTGGTTTACCATATAGTTAGTTTTGGTAAAATTCCACATTTACTTCTATTTTCCTTCTTCTCTCCCCCCTCCCCCCTTTGGAAATGAGGTTGGGTCAAAGGCCATTGTACCTGCTAGCTACACTCCTAGTCATTTTTGTTTTTTGGTTTGAAACAGGGCTTCACTAGGTTGTTGACATTTTCTTTACATTGTCAAGGCTCTCCTCAAACCTGTGATCCTCCTGTCTTAGCCTCCCAAGTTCCAGGATTACCTACATGAGCCACCATGCCCAGTCAGCTTCTCCTTTTCCTTATCTGTGATATCTACCATGAGTATGTGTAAAAGTACAGCGATGAGAGGGTTACTCTATAATTTCTTAACAAATCTTCATATTCTTCTAGGACTCCTATCCATTTTGCCTGTGCCTATGGCCGTCCAAAAGCAGTGGCTTTCCTGGTGCAGCAGAAGTGTGAGCTGGATTTCTTTGACAGTGAGGGCTGCACACCGTTGATCAAGGTAGGTGGTAGCCAGTGACATCACCAGGAGATGGATCTGCTTTAAACTCTTTGAATAAAATGGATGATGGTCATTTAAGTAGAACGCATTAGGGACGCCTATGGAATGCTGACATTGAATTCCTTGAGTTTCTAATCTCTTTCTTTGTATAATCCCAATAGGCTGCACAAAGCCAGGAAGAGGAATGTGCATCTATTCTTCTGGAAAATGGCGCCTTTCCAAACCTGGGCGATCATAAGGGCATGACAGCTCTCCACTATGCTGCCTGCAATAATGATACACGCATTGCAGAACTGCTGATTACATACCACGCAAATCTTGAAGCAAAAAACAGGGTATGCCTCCACCAAGTTCATTTCCAAAGTATGTGAAGTCTGTGTTTTCATGGTGACAGAGGTAGGCTTCACTTACCCTAGTCAGAAGCTCCAGCATTCCCTGGGATGAACACACTTTGGAATCAAGTGGCTGGAGTGTGTGGCCACTCCAGGCAGAGGAGGGATTTGCCAGGGCAGGAGCAGCTCATGGGAAAGCACGGTGGAAAGAGAAGGAAGAGACTCTGTTGATTTCCTGATCTGTTGATGACCACGGGGTCTTTTCTAAGATGGAGTTCCACTGAGCAATGTGTGCTCTTGTGAATTATCCATTCTTTTGTCCTTTTACAGAAAGGCGAAACTCCATTTTTCCTTGCCGTAAAGAGAAACAACAAGCACATGGTAGAATTCTTACTGCAGAAGAAAGCAAACATATATGCTGTTGATAAACGAAGAAGGTAGAGTAGTGTGATCTTTTTTAAAAATCTTTTTGAATTGAACAATGTAGTGATAATCATTTAAGTTCTAAATGAAATGAATGAGTGGGCAAACGTTACCAAAAATGACTACTTCGTCTCCCAGGTTACTGTGAGTAAAGGGGCAATTTTACACTGACAAGCAAGATATTACATTGGTAAACTATATCAAATTAGCTGTTTAACTTTATTCAAGTACTTAGGATGAAGTGACCTCTCTGTTATTTTAGAACATCCCTCATGCTGGCTGTGAAAAATGAAGCAATTGCCATTGTGGACCTCCTCCTTCATGAAGGAATGGACGTCCATACACAAGATATCTATGGACAGAACACATTAAAATATGCTTCTGACTGTAATTGTACAATGTAAGTGTTTACATTAAAATGCTTTTTAGTATTACGTGGAAGTTCAAAGTGACTGCAGTGCAGCTCTTCAACTGGTCTTGCGTTTTGTGATAGTCTTTCCTACCAGGTTGGCCTGGCTGCTCCACACTTAGACTTGATAACTACATTTGTGGAGGTCACATACACAGATGCTTTTCTGCTCAGCCACCATTCCTGTTTCTGTAGCAGCAGCACTGTGCTTTGGCAGTGGGGCCTCCTAGCTTGTGCCACTTACATGCTGAGCAAACCGAGCCTGCTCCCTTTCTCAACACCTATGGAGAACTGGGTGTGGTGGCCCATGCTCGTTGTCTCAGTACTTGGGAACCGAGACAGGAGGATTGCAAGTTCCTGCCCAGCTTCAGCATTTAAGCAAAACCATCTTCTACTTACTG
Source organism: Graphiurus murinus (assembly GCA_004027655.1). Taxonomy (NCBI): domain Eukaryota; kingdom Metazoa; phylum Chordata; class Mammalia; order Rodentia; family Gliridae; genus Graphiurus; species Graphiurus murinus. The sequence continues at coordinate 40,203 of PVLC010010558.1, read as the reverse complement.
AGACCAACCCTGTGATTCTAGAACTTGGGAAACTGAGACAGGAGGATTGCAGATTGCAGGTCAGGCCCCAGTAACTTAACAAAACTGTGGTTCAAAATAATCAAAAGGGCTTGAGGTATAACTCACAGGGAGGAATACTCCTGGGTTAAATCCCTAGTATAAGACAAACAGACAACTACATAAATACATGAAATACAGGACTGTGGTTGTAGCTCAGAAGTAGAATGCCCCTGGGTTCAATCCCCAGTACCATAGAAAGCAAGAAAACAAAACTTTCTGGAGAACCCACATGTTTGCCTAGACCTTCATGGTGAGGTATTCTTTGGGGTCCTCTGCTAGCAAACAGAGTTGGGATAATGTTCCAGGAAGAGATCAGACTGCCCTTTCTTCTTCCTCGCTAAAGTTCTGCACATTTTATCCTGGGTCCCAACTTGACCTTGGTCATGGGAGGCCCCAGTTCAACGTTTCCCAAGGTGAGTCCCAGATTGGGATTGGTACCCTACATGACTTGTTTTCCATAGTAGTGAATGTGTCCCAAGCTCCATGCATTTCTTCCTCAAGTTTTCAGAATCTGTTCAAAATCTGCCTCACAACGAAATCTTTAAGCAGAATTGTCTGATTGTAAAGCAGACTCATTCATTGTATTTCAGAGAGCTAAGTCCCATCATGACTCATCAGTATTCATGTACGCAGGGATTTTGTCTTCCAAGTCACTTGGAGATCAACATGGAGATTAAGTATCGTTTTCATAAAGACCTGCTGGTTCAGTTTGATAGGTGGAGAAGAAAGAGTAGCGGTCTAATCCAAGTGGTGGCATTTATTATATTTCTATGCTTAGTGCAATTGATTAGTTTCATAAAAATATACATGTGTTATCTGATTTAATGAGTCAGTATGTTTATAAGCAGAATGTATTATAAATTATTGAATAACTGTTTTGCCCAAAATGATAAGGCACAAAGAAGAACACATCTAATAACCCAAAGAGGCATTCGAGAACATTTTTGGATAACTTAACATTTGAATATTTGATACACACACACACACACACACACACACACACTCACACACACACAAACACACACACACACACACACACACACACACACACACACATACACACACACGGTTTTATTTGAGATTCCAAAATAGATCAGCAGTAAATAACAGAGTTTTTTTCATTTCTTCTCTACTTCTCTGAGCATCTCTTTGTATTATGTCATAAAGTATTCCTAAAAACCTGTTGAACTGAAGCAGTACCTTCCTTATGTTTTCAAAGTAGTCTTTGAGCCTAAGAAAAAAACCTGTGCAAAAATAAAGAGCTATTGATGACAGAAGGAGGACATCTTCTGCATTCAGGACTCTTCTCATTATGTTAGGCTAATTTAGCCTAATATGTGGAGGCAAATTGTCTCCAATTTATGAAAATGTTGCCCTTTTTCTTCTTTAGTTATCACATTCCAGGTAGGGTGGCATGTGATTAATCCTAGTTCCTTGGGAGAGTGAAGTAAGAGTATACTTTGAGCCCAGGAGTTCAAGATCAATCTGGGCAACTTGGTGGAACCCTATCTTAGAAACAAAACAAACAAACAAGCAAAACCAAATCCCTGCAAGTTTAATGAAATATTTATAGAGCTGAAACATTTGGAAGTATGAGATCCAGTTTTGATATTAGTTGTAATCTTTTCTAGATAGTCTTAAAAAGTAAATATTTTTGGTGACTGTTTTTCATATCAGTTTTCAAACACAAATTTTGTCTATGTTTTACTCCTATACATGTCAGAAAGGAAATGATTATGGAATATTCAAAAAAGAGTTCACAAGACTTTCACATTGGAAAACTAGGTAAGACTTCTGATAGTGGATTACTTCAGGTAGTGAATTAAGACTTCTAAGAGTGAACTGCTACCCTGTACCAAAAAGCAAGAGTCAACAAGTTTTGAAAACCAGAGAGCAGTGTCAAATCCATGGGTGATTCGGGGTGCAGGCGGCGGCAGGGGAGTCCAGCGCTGAGGAAGGGATGCACAGGGCTCTGGTGTGCAGACTCTCTGCAGCTGTGCCCAGCTGGGTCGGGGACCTGAGAGGCCACCGGATCTGCCCTGGGCACAATGGAGTTCTGTACATGAGGCATCAGGACTGTGCTGCTGCTGGGGACGCTGCAAGTGCTAGGGGCCAAGGTGGGTGGTGCTGCCCTGCCCGGGAGGGATCTCCAGAAATAAAGGATTCCCCGTAAAACTCCACTGCGAACTCCCCAGCAGAGGCTCTACAAACCACACCACTCTCACACCACTCGATTGTAACAGGAACCAGCACTGGGACAGCTGAGACAAGCAATGTGACGACTGTCACCCTCAAACCCACAGCAACTTCTAAGACAGCAACACCAGGGGTCACGACAAATAGAATTCCCACCACTTTTAAGTTTACACCCAAAAGCAACAAGTGTTCCACAGAACTTTCCGAGATGTCAACATCCATGACAACCACAGCTCATAACTGTTTAGTGACATTGCCAACAACCACAGCAGATATTCCTTGTAAAACAGTGAAGGATCAAAAATTTACAGTGACAGCTTTGTTGGGGATACTTTATTAACACTGGGGGTTCTATCTATTTTTCACATTGGTTGCAAAATGTATTATTCAAGAAACAGCATTCAGTACAGAACCATTAGTGAATAGGATACCATCATTTAAGGGAAACCAAGGACCAAGGAAAGCAGAAATATTGGTGCAACCCTAGCTATTCATTTGGGTTGATTGGTGGAAAACTATTGTTTGATTGAAAATACTATAAGCAGGCCATGCGTATAATATACAATATATTCTATCATTGAAGATTCTTCATTACTAAAGGTAAAAAGAATTGGTTTCAGGTAAATATTTGGAACTACAGATAATTCATACAATGATCATAGTTACTTTTAGCAAATAAAATAGTAAGAGAAGCCTTCTCCACTGTTGTCTGTGGCATTGGTCACATAGGATCAGTAATGGAAAGACATCACTGCCAGGCAGGATCCATGTGGGTGTATAGTTAAGGAGCCTGCTATGGCACTCAAGAGTTTGAATGACTGTGTTGTTAAACCAAAGAACTGCAGTGCTTTCCAGAGCTGGATATATCCTAAGGACTAGTGCCACACAACAGAAACTGTACAGTTGAATAAACCAGGTTTGAAGTATCATATAAGAAAGCATCAACATTTGGTGATGTCCTATGACAGTTGGCCTAAAAGCAAAGATACTCCCCCCAAATAAAATCTTCAAATAAAACCGCAAGTACCTGTGCTTCACACTTTAGAAACCCATTGAAGAGCAGGTGTTTTTATTAGTCAGTTCTTTTGAGGTTTTAGTGGTCATTGATACAACCTTTCTCTCTGTGAGTAATTTAAGTATACTGCAGTGTTTAACATAATGTTTTAAGGGTTTGGTTGTAAGACTGACATTACAGGAAAAAAAAACAAAACCCAAGTAATCTAAGAAACTAAGATTCCTCACTCCTATAAGAAAATTGTCACCACTAGAAATTACTTTTACTTTACATTCACTTAATTTTATATTTAGTGACTAATTTCAAGAAATATAGAGCTGCTTTCAATATCTAGACATTTTTAATGGAGTATAAGAACATCTAGTAAAAGGAGAGCCCCAGGTATGATTTCCGAAACAATATTTAGGGCTTTCATATTGTAAAACTCTAGAGTAATGCTGTATTTTTAGACTGGGGATTGGAAGCCTCTTCCCAGGCAACTAAACCTGCAGGTGAAATGTTGGCTTTTCATACACTACTGACTTTACTCAGAGATTTGGGGAAGTGACATTTTTATACTTTAATACATTTGGGTGTTGCCCTAGACCACTCCCCTTTCACCATTGCTAAAGGGGGGTTACTTTCAGGTGCACTATATTAATGAAGAGAATAAGCACAGTATTGTAGAAGAATCACTAGTAGCCAATATATTTTGGAGTGTTTTTCGTTTTACAGTGCATTTTCCAGCACTCAATCTCAGGATCCAGTTTTAAGAAAAGGTATTTAGTCACTAAATACTAAGACAACATTTCTATCTTTGAGGGCCAATGGAAATCACAACAATTTCAGAAAAGTCTAAAAATGAGTGAGGTTGTCCTAATGAACATTTACCCACATTTAATGGGAATAAAATATATCATTTTGACCAGGTTTTTTTTTTTTTTTTTTGAGAATACCAGATATCAAGAATTTTGATATCAAGAGATCATTCCTACCATGTGTGCATGACAGCCAATTGTTGTGATGAATATGAGGATAAAAAGTATCCAAAATGTGGACATGGTCAGATTGCATAACACATGCAGTGTGGAAAAAATTTTATGGAACACGTAGGGTTAGATTAGTTTGAAAAGAAATGTGGGCTGATGCGTAAGTTGTAAGTTACTAACATGCGAATGTTTCTTTGCAAAGCACAGCAAAAATATACATTTTCGTGGTGAGGACTTCACAATTTTAACTTCTTTTTCTCCTACATTCTTGGCATTTCAATATTGGCCGGAAGTTTGTCTTGAATACTTGTTTCTTTGGCACTTTGAAGGGAGGAAACCACTTTTAAAATACTGTCATTGTTTGCCTTGCAAGTTTCTTCTGCTTTGTGGATTGGAAATAATGAAGTTATGTCTTTTCTCTGTATGTGAGAAGTATAATTTGTTATTTTCAGAGAAGCATTTTATCTACAGAAATTTAAGAAGATAATAACAAAACAAAATATTATTTTGAATACATTTCTGAAGCATACATTTATGTTGCCAATTATGTTTAAATTTCTTTGCTTTAGTTGAGAAGGTATTTACTTGAAGATAAAAATCCAGATTTATGTCTAAGTATCAGTTAGAAACCACTCTGATTCAAAAATTTTCCTGGGTAATTCATAGGAGGAACAATTAGGATAGAGATGTATGAGTGTGGGCAGAATATTATAGCGATTCATGTATTTTTAGAAGAAAAAAGCCAATTCCTATTACTTTTTTTCTACTTATTGACCAGCCTTGGGTATTTCATTGTTAGGTACATTTTTAGAATAAAATTTGTTCTCCATTTTAAAAAAATCAGTGCATCACCAGTTGCATTTAAATTTTTTCTTAATAGTCTAGAATCCCGACCGATTTAAGATTTTAATTTAAGAAAAATTTACAACGTTAAAGTAATTTTCATTGATTGAATTTTGGCTCCTGACATCCTATATATCTGTGTATAAGTAACATATTCTCAGTTAGTATGTTTCCTCTGTAGCGATATTATAGCCAATTGGTATGAAGATGGATGTTCTCTTTAGTATCAATATTGACTCCCATAAACTGTAGGAATGAGTGGGTGTCACTGTGGCGTTTCTATATGTGTCCACAGGGCACTTGAGTCCTTCCCACCCTCCCTACTCCCCATTCTTTCCCTCCTTTTCCTGCCCTCCCTCTGCTCACCTCCCTCTTCCCCAAGACTCCTTCTTGTGTTTTCAGGTCATTTTCATTTCCCACACACGAAAGAGAACATGTGATACTTATTTTTCTGTGTCTGGCTTAATCTGTTTCACACAAGAACCTCAATTTCCATCCATTTTTCTGAAAATGACAACATTTCATTTTTTCTTTCTTCTTTAAGGAAGAATAAAATTAAAGTGTGTGTAACACACACACACACACACACACACACACACACACATTCTATTTTCTTTATTCTTGCATCTAGGCTGAGTCCATAAGTTCCTATTGTAAATGGTACCATAATAAATAGAGTTCTACTTTTGTATGGTGACTTCTTTTCTTTCAGGTATATCCCCAAAAGAGATATATCAGGATTCTTTGATAATCTTACTTCTAGTTTTTGGAGTTACCTCCACAATGTTTTCCACAGTAGCCGTATTAGATTTTATTGCCATAAACAATGTCTAAGTGTTTCTTTTTCTCCTTATTTATGCCAGCATTTTTTTTATTTCCTAATTTTTTAAAAATTGGAAAGAGGGTCTTGATAAATATCTGAGACTCGCCCCAAACCTGCAGTCCTCCTGTCCCAGCCTCTCGATTATTTGGATTACATGTATTCCCCACCATGCCTAACAGGTATTTTTTTTTTTTTTTTAATAATAGCTGTTCTGATTGAGGTGAGGTGGAATATCAGTGTAGTATAGTTTTGATTTACGTTTCCATGATTATTAAAGATATTGAACATTTTTCAAGTTTATTGGCCATTTCTACTTCTTTTGAGAAGTGACTGTTTAGATCATTGGCTTAGTTATTTGTTTATTTGACTGGAATACTTATTGTTTTGATGTCAAGGCTTTTGAGCTCTTTAGATATTCTGCTTCGTTTTCCTCTTTTAGATGAATAGATAGGAAAGACTCTCCTCTTGCCTGTAGGTTATCTCTTCACTCTGTTGATAGTTGCCTTTGATGTGCAGAAACATTGAAATGTGATATAATCCCATTTTTTCATTCTTGCCTTAATTTATTGAGCTTTGGAGTCCTATTCAGGAAATGGTTGCCTGTGCCTTTATCTCAGGGCATTTCTGCTAAGTTCTCTTGCACTTTCAAAGTTACATTTCTTCCATTAGGTCTTTGTTCCATTTTGAGATGACTTTTGTTCACGGTGAGAGACAGGGATCTAGTTTCAATCTTTTACAGGTAGAAATCCAGATTTCCCAATACTATTTGCAGAAGAGGAGGTCTCATCCAACATGTTTTTTTGGTGCCCTTGTTCATAATCAGATAACTGTGTGTAGTTTATTCCATTCATCTACCTGTTTGTTTTTATAGGCCAGTGCCATGCCAGTTTTGTCCCTTTGACTCTGTTTTGGAATTAGTCATTGTGAAGTCTTCAGGGTTGTTCTTTGATCTTAGGATTGCTTTGGCAGTTCTGCACCTTTTGTCCTTCCGTGTTACTTTGAGGATTTTCTAGTTCTAGGAAGATAGCATGGCTGTTTTGAATTTGTAGGTCGCTTTTTTTCTTTGCTGTTTTGAATCTATAGTTCATTTTTAGCAGTATGGCCATTATGACAATACTAACATTCTCAATCCATGAACATGAAATGTCTTTCAATCTCCTAGTGTTTTCTTCAGTTTCCTACTTCAGTGTTCATGAATTTTCCTTGTAGAGGTCTGGTATCTCCTTCGATAGGTTTATTACTAAGTATTTCCCCTTTTTTGAAGCTGTTGTGAATGGGATACTTTGTTGACTTTTATGGTCATTATTAATTTTTATTTGCTTTTGATGGACAGTCACTCTTGTAATTGTCCAAAGCAGTTTTATAAACTGAATATGAATATTTTTCAACAGAACCAAAGGGAGTTGCACCAAATGAAATCGAATTAAAGGATGTGACATCAAATGAGGAGACATCAAAGGAGGAAAAGAAAAAGATCAATGACTGTGAAAACAATGAGCCAGAATTTAAATCTGTAAGAATTGAAATATGAATTTCTGCTTCCGTATTCCTTTTTACTACTTGAAAATCAAGTAGAATAAGACATGGAATTACATTTCGAAGAAGATATATAGTATCAATGGAACATAATTTAATATTTCATTTTAAAGTCAATTTAACTGTTGATGAATTTTCAAATAGTTTTAGAGTCTACGGTATTTTATAGCTAAACCTTATCCTTGGAATCCAGAGAAACATTGTTTGAATATTTTTTTTTTTTCGGTACTGGGGATTGAACTCAGGGGCATTCTACCTCTGAGCTATACCCCCAGCCCTATTTTTTTTTTTATTCTTTATTTTGAAACTGAGTCTCACTAACTTGCGGAGTGCCTCACTAGGTAGCTGAGGCTGGCCGCGAACCCGGATCCTCCGGTCTCAGCCTCCCAAATGCTGGAATTACAAGCATGCGCCACCACTCCCGGCCATTGTTTGAATATTAATTGTGCTTCAATTTGTATAACCACCTTGATCGATGAATATAAGATCAGAAAGGAGTCATATGAACAAGTGGTTGAAATTATGAACCAATAGAATAGCAGTGGCCACTGGAATGGGTTCTTATGATAGATCATCAAACTGTAGTTTTTACTACAGTTCCTAATGCCAAGGGTAAAGATTTAATTCAAGGCCAGGTGTGGTGGCACACACCTATAATCCCTGTACTTGGGAGGCTGAGACAGGAGTATCCTTGGTTCAAGGACAACCTTAGCAAGTAGTGAGACCAAAAAAAAAAAAAAAAAAAACACAAAAAAAAAGGTAAATTTAAAATTTTTGAAGACTATTTACTTATTTACATATTCAATTTAAAGCTCTAAACTAAAAGAGGTTAGGAAACATAGTTTTGTGTTTCCAGGGCCCTCTCAATAAGGTTTTCATTGTAAGAACTTTTCATATATTTATAGCATGAATTAGCTGGCAGAGAAATAAATTTGTATCTAATGAAGGATAACATATATATTATCCATAATATACTTAACAAGGATGTGTATTAGTTTTCTGAAAAAAAGGACTTAAGTTTCTGTTCCCTTTCAGTGTTAAGGATGTACACGTTTAGGTGAGTTATCTTGAGATACTGTCATAAATAAGACTGAAACAAATCTGAGAAAGGTCATAAATATGAACACAGATATCGGAATCTTTCTAATATCTTTTAACAATGAGGTTAGATTCAGATTTTAGGTTAAAATCTCTGAAATATTTATAGAACCCTACCATTATGTTATTACATCTATTTTTTCAACATGTATGTTCCTCTTTAGAATTCTGTTTACCAATTCATTTTCCCAGTGTACAATTGATGGAACATTTGGAGCATTTCTTAATCCTTTTTTCTTCTTCCCGAGTGATAATGTTATAGCTTTTTAAGAAAGCAGTTTCTAACCATGTTTAAATAATTATATTACCTATTTTAAAGTGTAGAATTAATGTGTGATTCTAGAAGACTTTCCCAAAAGCCATTGTAGTGTAATATAGATCAATATTCACAGTATTAATAATGTAAATAAAAGTGTGTTGTATTTATTTCTTCATTATTATTTTTAATTGGTGCATTATTATCATATATCTTTGTTAGGTACAGGCTAAAAAAGGAATACATGCACACATGTCTCATGTAACCCTTCCCCAGTTTCCACCCCACTCTCTAACTTACCGATGGCTTATTTCACTTTTCTCTTTACCAGTTCTGTGAAGCTTTCATTCCTCCATTGTTGCCCCACAAAACGTATTCTTGACTTCCTTCCTCTCTGGGAAGGAGCTGAACTTATACCATATATGTATCTTTACCTTTTGATACACAGGATGGAAGCAACCTTCATTTATTGTGATTCTATCCCATGTAAATGAGATATTACTAAAAACCTACCCTCACCTTTGTCCCTTATGAGTAAAGTAGTGCAAATAGAGATCATGAAAACATGTTCAAAATATAATCAGTAACAAATTTGAAATGTTTGAAAAGTTAGTTTATTTTTTAAAAACTAAATTACAAGGGGGTTAAAATTTTTATCTAGATAATTTTGGCTAAGAAATCAGTCTAATGAATATCAGAGATTGTGGAACAATCAGTTAGAGGCAAGGGGAGAAGTATTTGGGGATGTCTCTATCATCTCTCATGATTCTTACAACACGGGAAGATGTAGGTTAGTACAGGACAGAATGAGTTTTTGAATCTACATCTAATGATTCATTAATGTATGGTGTATGTGTTGTATCCTGTAATACTCGTAAATGTTATTATCATTATTTTGTCAAATTGCTGGTTATTCTGAAAGCCTTTTGTTTTTCTACATTTCTAGAATATCATAAAAATAAAAGTCAGAGAAGTATGGAAGCCTGATCGATCCACCCTCTATCGTAAGTTATTAAACGATAACGTTTACTTGAACTCATGATTGATTTGAACAAATTGTAAATATTTTTCATGTAATCTTCACTGTGTTCTAATTGTAATAGAACGGAAGTATGGCTTCAGGAACCTACGAGGTAGAATCGATTGTGGTTCCATTGCTCCTTTTCTGTCAGACGGGAGCATGGCTGGAATGCTTCCATCAGAAAATACCAAGAAAGTTCCTAATCGTTGTTCATCCTCACCTGACCTGATGGTAAGGGTGGTTTCTTAAGAAACTACAATAAGAGCTAGATGAATGTGAAGGTGAGAAGGGGCCTCCATGGACGAATTCATTTGAGAAGGACAACAAAAATCAAGATTGCATATGCAGGCAGATGTAGTGGTGCACTCTGGTCATCCCAGTACTGGGGAGGCTAAGATAGGTGAATCACAGGATTGAGACCAGCTTTGGGAATCTGGTGAGGCTCTCTGGCAATCTTCTGAGACCATGTTCAACATAAAAAAGTAAAGTAGGGCTGGTGGTGTAGCTCAGAGGTAAAATGCCCCTGAGTTTAATCCCTACTAAAACACACAGACACACAGACACGGACAGACAGACAGACAGACACAGACACACACACACACACACACACACACACACACACACACACACACACACACACTAGCATGAAAGAGCCAAGCAGAAAGATGGAATAAAAACAATAGCAATAGTGAAGTTATATGAGAGCAGAAACTCTCTATACTATAAAATATGATCCAACAACATTTTTTAAAATGACTTAAAGTTGATTTGTGAGGAACCAAAAAATTATAATTCTGGCTTGTAAATTTAAAGTGTTTTTGTTAGGATGAGATGGGCATGCCCTCCACCCTGGTCAGCACAGTGATCCATCATCAGACCATGACTGCCTGCTGCACAGAGCTTTCAGGAGATTTGTGTCCAAGTCTTTCCTGGGCACAGAATTGACTTGGGGTGGAGGCCAGCTGACACAGGGAAAGACCTGTGTCCTCTGGGTTCGGAAGGTACAAAAAAAAATAAATAAAAAGTGTGCAAGTATGCAGGGTCTGCCCACCTCCCTGCACAAAGGCTAGATCATGGGGTCCTCTTTGCCATGGTTCCCAAGCCAGATGCTCTGATGTACAGGGAAACACAGGCCACCTCTTCCCCTGTGCCAGCCCACTATGGAGAAGCCACATGCCTCCTCTGCTTGGACTGTTTTCCCATTTGGGGAGTCTAATATTCTTGAACCAGATGGGATTGTCTCCTTCAACCCTCCAGGGTGGAACTTCTCTCTGTCAGGGAGCTGCTGTGCACCTGATGCGGGTCCAGACTTTTTCATTAATTCCTTCTCTTATTTTATGGAAACAAAATCCAGGACAGGAAAACAAAATCAACAATATTGCCATGTTTAAAGTACCCACTGAATACAGTTGCAGCCAGACTATGTCATGCCCCCCTACTTCATCATGGTTGGATTCGATCTTGGGGAGTGATCTGTATGCAATGAATGCTCCTAGACTACCAACTGTCTCCCTAGGCATCCCTTTTTTGCAGTTCTTTCTAATTGGGAAAGTGTTTCATTCTGTATGTCATATCTGTGTGCTCCTGTTTAGACATAACACAAGTTTTTTCTTACTGCTTTGTCAGTTTACTGAACTACTTTTCTCTTTTTCTTACTACTTTGTCAGTTTACTGAACTACTTTTTTCTATCAGGAAAGCCAACAATTATTTAGGTTTTCTTCGCCTTTGTTGACCTAAATGAAGCAACTGCTACAGTATTCTCTTCATACTGTCCACAATTTATGTCCAAGTCTTTTATCAGATGAAATATCTTCTTTTCACAAACAATGTCTGTGCCTAGAATATTCTAAATGTCCCACTTAGTATTTTAGCAAGTATATTCATAAGAATGTTTTTAAATGTGTAGTTTTTTAAAATGTCCTTTTATTTTTGGACCAGAACAAAAAAGAGAATTGGCAATACTAACATCAGTTCCTTTGCTGAAGTATGCCCATATTAATTCAGTATCTTGTTCCAAACCCATCCAGCCTAGCTCTGGACCAGATGCAGCAGTCATCATGAATGATGTCATCAGGACCTTCAGATCAGGTAACAGTTTAGTACACTTTCCTCTGGGAAGAAGTACATAACCTATTTGAAATGCTAGCTGTCTTCCTTTTCTTGCTTCTATTATATTGCCAAAGTTGATGGGAGGATTCACCACAAATAAGATCAATGTCAATGTTGGTATGCAGGATGCACAAAGGGTAATTTCCAAACCTCAGAGAAAAGACTTAAGAAAATGGAACTTCTACGTCAGAGGTTTCTATGTTTCTATTTACCAGATTGGAATTCCTAGACTTTTTAGAGCTTCGCAGAAGTAAAGTTTGAGAATCTAAGACTTTTACAAAGTTTACAAATGCACATTGGAGAAGTAGGAATTGCTACCTGCCTGTAGTACCAGATTCACTATAGGCTGAAGTAAGGCCAGTCTGGGAAACACATTGAAAATCCACCTCTTAAAGTATTTTAGGCTGAGACGTGAGGATCTGAGTCTGCGGCCAGCTTCAGCTGCTTAGTGAGGCTCTCCACAACTTAGTGAGACCTTATTTCTAAATAAAGAATAAAAAATAGGAATGGGGGTGTAACTCAAGGTAGAATGCCTCTGGGTTCAATCCCCAGTAATGAAAAATGAAATAAAATAAAATGAAATAAAGAATTATTTTAAGTCTATTATGACACTGTACATTGATTGATTGCATTTAATGTGCATTCTTCTTTATATACCAGTTAATTAATTGCCCTTACCCACACAAATACTGAGGTCTGTCCTAAAAATCATTCAGTATACTGGATGAATATATATATTTGTGGTACTGGGTGTTGAGCCTAGAGCATTCTACCTCTGAACTCCACCCCCAGCCTTTATTTTATTTTAAAACAGAGTTTCACTAAGTTGCTAGAATCTCACTTAGTTGCTGAGACTGGCTTAGAACTTGTGATCCTGTGTCAGCCTCCCAAGAACTGAAATGATAAGTGTGCGCTATTATATTCAGCTCATTCGATATAGAATATTTTTATTTTGTTTTTATTTTACCTGAGAATTAGTATTATTATTATAGACACAATCAATTATTTCGAGTAGTTATCATGAGTCATATATTCAATGTGAATTTTTACAACCATTTAATTTTCTACTCCTATTTTTTTTATTGCTCTCTCTGTCTCTCTCTCCCTCTCTCTTTCTCTCTGTATCTGTGTGTGTGTGTGTGTGTGTGTGTGTGTGTGTGTATTAAAGACAAATGCTTGCACATGATACACAGATGCTCTACTATTAAGACTCATCCCTAGGACACTTGTATTATTTGTTGTCCTTGGTAGACAGGGGAAGCAGAAGTTTCTAAACAAAACTGTGAACACAGTGACTTAAACAGTTCATGCTATTCATTTCCCATCATACTTGGTACCTTTGGTAAAGTAATCAACACAGTCTAGCTTCCAGGCACCAAGGTTTGATATTGATTCATTCAGTAAAAACTCATTCTATCCTGGATACTGAGAATTTTGTGACCTAATTATTTCTGGAAGGTTCTCTCAGTTCAGGCAGGCTGCATCCACTTGACTTCCCTGCCGCTTTCTGCTTACTTGTTTCCTTGCATTGACCCATGTGCCCCTCACATCCATCCTCCCACAGCACCCAGAGTCATCATTCTCCAGTGCAACTTCTCTCTAAAACATCTAAGTCCAGGCATCCTGAAGTGACCTGTAAGGCCATCACTACCTGACTTCTGCCCAGGGTCTTTGACACTTTCTCTTGTCTGCCCTCTTCTCTGGCATGGCTCCTCACCAATCCATACTTTGTAAGAAATATTTCATACTTTTCTTCTTCTCTTGACAGTTTTGTTAATATTCACTCCTTTTCACGCCCTCTGTCTGCCTAACCTTACTGTTGAAGTCTCAGCTCAGGCAACACCTCTAGCAACGCCATCTCTGAAGTCTTTATTGCCATTAAGACTTCCCGGAAACTTTATGACTAATTATGGAGTCGAGTAAGCAAAGCCTGTTTACACAGAGATGACTTTAAGTAGCATCCTTCCCTTGAGTCCAGGAACAAAAGAGTAGAGATGGAACATCATAATTTACAGTTCAAATGTTAAAAATACAGGAAAAAAAAGTTAGCTCCCCAAAGGGGATATCTGTTTATCTAGGGAATGACAGCCAAAACGATGGAAGATTTCATTAGCAGACTCTGTCCATAAAGAAGAGGAGAAATTGGTTGGAGTAGTGGACAAAATATTTCAGATTTAAGGCTCAAGGTGTTTACTGACAAGGGTCCAAAAAATATCAGTAATAGTTACTATCAAATATGATACTGGGGAAGGAGCCCAGTGGCATTGTACCTCTGAACTCTTTTGTATTTATTTATTGTTTTGAAATAGAATATGGCTAAGTTGCTTGTATTGGCCTTGAATTTGCAAACCTCCTGTCTCAGCCTCCTGAGTACTGGTATTACAGGTGTATGCCACCATCCCCAGCATGGTAGTTACTGTTATGAGGTAGAAAACAATGTCCAGTTTGAATTTACATATTTTTAGGAAACATTAAAATTTGTTTCTGAGGATCTTTTTCATTTATATTGAGCGGATGAATCTTGGAGATGCTTGAATGTTTTGAACCTGGTGACACCTAGTGTCTCTCCAAGAGGTGTGTTGAAGTTTTCAATGATTACAAGTATTTGCTAATGAAGTGAGTATTTTCTGGTTGTGCCTGCATAAGATACCAGCTACTCAGGAGGTTGACTCATGAAGGGCACAAGTCCTAGCCCCCATGTGCAATATGGCAAGATGCTTTCCCAAAATAAAATAGAAAACACTAGGGATGTGGCTAAGTGATATGGGTCTTGCTTTAACTGACCAATACCCTGTTTCAATGAACAGTAAGTACAATACACACACACACACACACACACACACACACACACACACATACACATCCATGAAAAGACAGGGCAATATTTAGATCTAAAACTAAATTTAAGATCTAAGTAAAGAAAATAAAATATTTTGTTGTTATAAATGATCACTGACTCTTGTACGTGCATTATGTAAATATCTGCATTTGTTGACAGAACCACCAATTGGAGTGACAGCAGTGGAAGAGCAAGAGAGGCTCCACAGCAGGAAACACAACCAGCTATGGGTAGGTAATGATAAAAAAAAAAAAAAACTCCTGGTTTCCTGGCTTTATTCATGTGGGGTTGATGCATTGAAATAGTCTTTCAGAATTGCCTTTTACAGTCAACTGATAACAATTTATTATTAAAGACGTTTTATTGGTTACAAATCTTAAAATAATTTTACAATTCATACCAAGTTACAATTTTCCTTTCTATTGACACTGAGGTGGACATTTTTCTGAATTTTTTTCTACTTCCTTTATATAAGTTCTTTAAATGATATGGAATATCAGACCATATTGGGGTCTTATGAATAAATAATTGAAATTTTGAACAAGTATAGCAACAGTGGCTACTAAATTGGCTTCATGTGACAGGTTATCATTCCTAGGAGCTCAAAAAATTTAATTTATGTCACCAGCCACTAACACCGAGGTTATAGACTTAATTTCACATATTAACAGATTTTTTACATAGTTTCATATATTCCTTGCAATGCTCTTTTTTCTCTCGGGTACTAGAGATTAGAAAACATTTTCATGTCTCCTGGAGCACTTTCGAATAAGATTTTGCTTTTCCTTTTTTGGGGGGGGGGTCCTGGAAACTGAACCTAGAGGAATTCTGTTTCTGAGATGCACTCCCCCATTTAATTTTTAGTTCTCCAACAGGATCTTGCTAACTTGCTGAGATAGGTTTCGAAATGTTTCTTTCTAACTCCAATTATTTAAAGCCAAATATCTTTAAAAAATGCTTCGGTTTTATTTTTTATGTGGCTTAGGCTACATATGTCCCTGGGAAAGGGACTATGTTGTCATCCCCACAATGTCTATTTGGTTTAGACCTATGCAAAGGTTTACGACCTACATCTACTGGTTTTTCAAAAGACTACATTATTTGTCTACTCAGTGAGACAAAAACACTTGAGATGAGCCTTAATGAGACATTTGGGTTAAGAAGAGTGTCCGAGATATAATAGTATTTGTCTCATACTGAAGAACAGGTAAGGTGAGTAGCATTTGGGGATATCTCTGTCACGTCATAATTCTCACTTCATGAGTGGATGTAGGTTAGTATGTGGCAGAACTCAGGTGTGAATCTGCATTTGAAAGACTCAGAAATTTGTGCTCTTTGTGCTATATCTTGTAGTAATGTTGATTATTAGATTGTCAAATTTAATGATCATTATTCTTAAATTTTTTTTTCAAGACTGGTGAATTGATGTACAAACTATCACTTGCAGGAGTATCATCAAAGTCAAAATACTCTGAGCAAGCCAGCCCAAACCTTGAGCCAATTAGAGACTACCTTTACTTAAGCTAGTCTGTTTGGAGATGACAGGTGTTTTCATGTACTCTGTGCCTTATTTCAATTTTCCTAGAAGCTGAACATGCCTCCTATAGGCCCAAATGTAGCATCTCGTATGGCATCAGTGCCCCTCGTGGTCCAAGGATGGATGAGGCGGAAACCGCGCCCAAAACACTAGCAGAAGCCCAGAGGTTTTCTTTGTGTTCATTACATGATCTGAAGGTAAGGTCTGATCTTAAAACACATATTCCAACATTTTTTTCTCCTTTCCTTTCCCTAATCAACAGAAGGGTGACAACTGTCCTACAAGAAATCTAAAGCCATGAGTTACAAGAGAATCATGGATACTAACAAGAGAGACATATTGACATGAGGGAAATGTATTGAAGTTGGTAGGAATAACCAATTCTTAGTATGACATTATGTTAGTATGTCATCCAGTTGACACTGCTTTGCTGGTATTTCATTCCTAAGAAAATGGATCACCGAGCCGGGCGTGGTGGCTCACGCTTGTAATCCCAGCATTTGGGAGGCTGAGACCTGAGGATCCAGGTTCCCTGCCTCAGCTACCTAGTGAGGCTCTCCGCAACTTAGTGAGACCCTGTTTCAAAATAAAGAATAAAAAATAGGGCTGGGGGTATAGCTCAGAGGTAGAGTGCTCCTGAGTTCAATCCCCAGTACCACAAATAAAAAAGAAAGAAAGAAAGTAAATGGATCACTGTACTTCTCCTAGTTCGCATTGACACATGTTTTAAAACTTAGGAAGAAGATACAAAATTTATTGACAAAGCAAGTAATCTCAAGATTTTCTAAGAAGAGACCTATGCATTTTATGTTACTTAAAATGTAGTATTTTGAACCAGAAGCCTTCTTTTGTATTCATATGTTGACAATGCAGAAATCATGAGTTGGGTGGAAGTGTTCTAGAAGACAGTGCTCTGGCATATCTGGCAGCTTGCTGATGTTTTGAACTTTGTCTTCCTTTTCAGAATTGTAATAACAAAAGGCGTTAACTGATATCTTTAGAAGTGCTATACAGTGCCCAGGTTGCTCATTTATCAATAGATGAATAGACAGAAGTTTATTTCAAGAGAAGCAGAGGTACACAGTGTTGCGAGGTGACCCCCAGAGACACACCAGACTCCATGGTGCCAAAGAGATCATTTTATTGACTGGCCGGCTGTCTGCCAGGGCAAACGGCCTGAAGGCTTCCGCTTGGAACTTTGGTGTAGGCCAGTTTTATACCCTTTGGTTACAGAGTTGGGGGTACGTACGGAAAAGTCAGGATTTTTTTTTTTTTTTTTTTTTTTTTTTTTTTTGCAGTACTGGGGATTGAACTCAGCGGCATTCTACCTCTGAGCTATACCCCCAGCCCTATTTTTTATTCTTTATTTTGAAACTGAGTCTCACTAAGTTGCAGAGTGCCTCACTAGGTAGCTGAGGCTGGCCGCGAACCCGGATCCTCCGGTCTCAGCCTCCCAAATGCTGGGATTACAAGCGTGCGCCACCACGCCCGGCCTGGAAAAGTCAGGATTTTATGGTTATAAAATCATTACGTTGTTTTACAAACCAGGTGTTTGTTTAGGATAGACAACTTGTCTTATTGAGAAAGTTATCTTGTGGTCAAGATAGCTTTTGCATACCATGGGCAGAAAATCAGTTTACAGAAGCAGATAATAAATAGCAGGTAAAATTCCTTTTGATATCCTGGTTTAGTTACTGCTTGCCCCTTTGGCCATTAGTCAAAGGAGGTCTGGGAGAGCTTCCTAAGACTTTTATCAAAAAATGGATCTACAGTGTTTCTTTAGGAAAAGACAGGGGCCACCTTGGAAGTGTCAGGGAGAGCCCTACTGTAGAGAGACAGAGACAGCACAGGGTCCCTTACAATTTCTTTTAATATGTGACACCTGGAGAAGGGCTGGAGAAGGAGTTTCAAGGTGGTGAAGGATGGCGGTCCCGTCTCCCACCCTTGGGGTTAAACAAGAGTGATAATTTTTTCCTAGGTAGGACTCTCCAGGAGTACAGATAGGATGTTGGGGATGTCAGGGTGTATGATCCTTCTACACATGTGTGACCTTTTTTTTTTGTTATTTATTTATTTATTTATTTATTTATTTATTTATTTTTGGTACTGGGGATTGAACTCAGGGGCATTCTACCTCCGAGCTATACCCCCAGCCCTATTTTTATTATTATTATTTTATTTTGAAACCGAGTCTCGCTAAGTTGTGGAGTACCTTACTAGGTAGCTGAGGCTGGCCTCGCCTCCCAAATGTTGGGATTACAAGCGTGCGCCACCACGCCCGGCTGTTTTTTAAAATCCTTTCTGAGGCAAATGGAACTCTGACAAAGGTGAAGCTCTCTTGGGATTTAATCACCTCAGGAATTTGTGATATGGGGCCAGCCCATTATGAATGGGCCTTGTGTTTTAATAACAAGCAATTTCTTTTAAATGAAACTAAAGAGTGTGACTTTTTTAAATATTTTGAACCACATTTTCCATTTCTTCCCACAAATTTTTATGTTTTCTTACCTCATCCTTTCAGTCATGCAAACACACATGCACACAGGTCTTGGTATTTTCCCCTTGGGGTCCCTTCTGCTCCCCGAAGACTCCTCCCCTTGCTTGCATAACAATGAGATGGGGAGTGACAACTTCATAGGTGGGTAGAGCATCACTGGAATGGTTTCCATAACTGTACAATAATCTGTAAAATATGACATAATAATTCATAGGGTAAGGCATACTGAATTATTCATAATTTTTGTCACCATGATTTAGGTATAGTAGAAAAACTTTAAATAGCATAGGGTCAATTTGACAAGGACCACCATCTTTATGATATTGAGTTCTAGTCCTGAACTTGGAATACCCATCTCTGCATTAAGTTACAGTTTGTCTAATGTGATTTAATATGATTTCATGATTATATCCTTAAAGTTATTGTATATTAGTTAATAATTAAATTCTAGGTGCCCTGTGTGATATGTTTTTAAAATTAGAGTTTAAGACTCTTTGTTCTGAATACATAGGTAGAGAGTAACTTTGTTTTTAAGAAAACAATTCTAGGATACTGCTGGCTTTTCAAGAAATTTCTCTTTTTGTCATGTTTTAATATTTTGACATTTCTAAAATGTTTATTATCTAGTTAATGACAGACTAAAATTTCATAACGTTATCATTTGTATTTTGTTTATTGCGGTAAGCTTCATTTACTATAAAACTCACCCTTTTCTCTCTAGGCCTGGAGGGCTTCTCCTTCATGTCCTGTCTGGCAGCACTGTTTTGGGAAGCCTGCCGCTGAGGCCGTATCACGCTTGGATGTTTCCTCCTTGAGTCTGTCTTTGGTGGCAGGTGGACCGGGGCACATGGCCTGGTGTCGCTGAAGGAGGGTCAGGCAGCAGCACGGGCCCGAGGGCCTGAATGGCAGGCCAGTTCCGCAGCCACACGTAGAACCCGTTGCTGACCCTGTCCCATTTCGTCCTCCTGCACACCGTCTATTCTGGCTCACTGGGCGTGTGGCTGGTGCTGGTGGACGCAATAGTGCGATGTCAACCTTCCCTGCACCAGATGCCATATAATGTGTTTGGTTTTAAGGTTTGGGGTCAAACGTCATTGTACATGGCATAGCAAGGGAATAAATAGTTTCTCTCGTGCAAAACAGTTATGATTATTATGACAAAACCATGGGAAATCTCATTAAGACTCACCTCAAGTGTTTTTGTCTCACTGAGCAGCCAAATAATGTAATCTTTTGAAAAACCAGTAGGTCTAGGTTGTAAACCTTTGCATAGGTCTAAACCAACATATTCGCTTTCCCAGGGACATGTGTAGCCTAAGCCACATCGGAAATGAAACCAAAGCATTTTTTAAAGATATTTCAATATAAAGAATTGGAGCTAGAAAGAAACAGGAAGTTTTGGGTTATATCAAGATGACATATAATATGTTAGTTTGTGGTTTATGTTAGGATACATTGTGGTATTGCCAAGCCTTCATGCTTTATCACCTGCCAGGTAGTTATTGGCTCTTTCTGGTCACAGGACCAAAAAGTTCATGAGGGCTGCTGCACTCAACACTCCAAGGGGATGTGCTCACATCCTGAGCCAGGTGAGTGGCACCCCCTGGGTTCCCACAGGTACACCTGTATTGCTCATGTGGTAGTCTACTGGCTGTCGCACAGAGATAGTATTTTCCCAGGAAATAAAAAAATTAGGCCCAACGTCAGACACATGCAGGAGAGGAAATGAATGGGGAAAGTACAGGGAGTTTTTCCTGAGACCAAAGGTGAAAGCAATCTAAGGTAGCATGCTACAAGTGGCAGAATCTTCAGCTCCGGTGCTCCAAAATGCCACACCTGCTCCTAGGGCAGCTCAAGGATGTTAGAGCAAGAAAACCAGGAGCCATGGTCCAAGTTTATCTGGAACTGGTGGAAATATTCACCTTGAGGAAAACTCATGCATGCAGACAGAGCCCTTTCCAAGTAAACACATATAAAAGTCCCTAGAATATTTTCCTAATCTGGAAGTTGAACCCTTCCGCCAATCCTGAGATTTGGCTTCCTACTGGCCCGATTGGGGCACAGAGTGAGGTAGCTTGAATTGAATCTATTTGAATTAGAGAAAGGAATGAATGTAAGAAGCATTTCTTACCTTGCATGTAGGAGAGTAAAATCTATCCGGTTACCAAACATTAAGAGAGCAACTCTGAATTCCTAAATTCTCATCACTTTGCCTAGAACTCTGTAGACCCACTCAGCAGATTAACACTGATCTCTTATTCTTTCATTGAATTGATTTCCAAAGGGCCACAAGATGTGCCAAGGTTCATATCCAACATAAACTGCAAACTCCAGGAGATGACAGACCCATCATGAAGCTGATAACCCCATGTCCAGAGAAAAGCCACAGACCACAGTGCTTGGTTACATAGCTGTTTGTGCTTTACTGGTCGTAGATGACTGGGCAGGCTAGTATGCCTGACTCAAGCTGAACCAATCAGATATGTCTCTCTTGAGAAATGTAGGTAGTAGACATAAGGTTATGGTGCAGGAGCTATGTTACTGATGCGTAACATTGTCTTGTTTATGTTTCCCTTCTCCATACTATGAAAAACATCATGTTCTTTCTTGCATCAAACCTACACTTGCCCTCCAGCCCATGACTGAATGGGCTTCTTCTCCTATGCCAGGTTTCTTCTTCTTTTTTTTTTTTTTTTTTTTTTTTTTTGCGGTACTGGGGATTGAACTCAGGGGCATTCTACCTCCAAGCTACACCCCCTAATTTTTATTCTTTATTTTGAAACCGAGTCTCACTAAGTTGCGGAGTTCCTCACTAGGTAGCTGAGGCTGGCCGCGAACCCGGATCCTCCGGTCTCAGCCTCCC
Source organism: Graphiurus murinus (assembly GCA_004027655.1). Classification (NCBI taxonomy): domain Eukaryota; kingdom Metazoa; phylum Chordata; class Mammalia; order Rodentia; family Gliridae; genus Graphiurus; species Graphiurus murinus. Next base: position 18,541 of record PVLC010010558.1, on the reverse strand, counting down.
GAATGCTGGGATTACAAGCGTGCGCCACCACGCCCGGCTGCCAGGTTTCTTCTTAATGAATACTTCTCCATGTCCCTGCCTACAGAGCAAACTATCTAATTGGATATCTAAAGCTTCCATGCATAGTTTGCTCCAAGCTCTGAGTATTTCTTTCATAGATTTTTTTTTGCGGTACTGGGGATTGAACTCAGGGGCATTCTACCTCCGAGCTACACCCCAGCCCTATTTTTTTATTCTTTATTTTGAAATCGAGTCTCACTAAGTTGTGGAGTGCCTCACTAGGTAGCTGAGGCTGGCCACGAACCCGGATCCTCTGGTCTCAGCCTCCCGAGTGCTGGGATTACAAGCGTGCACCACCACGCCCGGCTCTTTCATAGATCTTATGCCAGGCATGATAAATTGGTGCTTTAAAAAAATCTAGAGCCAAAAAGACAAGGACTATTTCTGCTTAACTCATCACTGCACACCTCGATTCTTGCACAGTGGCTGGTATGTGCAGGTCGTGATGGATATTTGTTAGATCAAGAGATGGACATGTCAGCAAATCCCCTTCTGTGGAAGCAGATTTATTTGTTTAAGCAATTCAAGTCTGACCATGGTTTTTCTGAGTCTCTTTGTCTACAATTGCACAAGTTTGAGAGACCAGAGTCCACACCATCTAGGCTTTTATAGCTTTTGACAAGTTTCTTTTTTGCTTTAGCAAAATGGTCTGATGAAATCCCATGCCAATATGCTAGAATTATTATCTGTCTGTCTCCCATTGAAGGGTATATTATACAGACCTGTATACCCTGCATGATGATCAAAGGAGAACAACTTCCATGTGCAATCTGGGAGCCTTTTTTCCTTTCATGCAAAAAATTCTCTTTAATTCATTCCTTTGGTAGAGTATTAAATTCTTCCTTCCTCCCCTCACCTGTACTGGTCCACCTACTCACCACCTCAGAAGCCTGTATTTCATGACTCTGCTCTTGGAGCACATTAGATTCCTATTTATCTGAAATAGAAACATTATGGCCGACTTGGAGATGAGATGCTTTTTATTTCTAACTCCCAATGTATACGATTGTCATTTCTTATTCCGTACCCAAGTCTAGTCTTTGCACCTTTCTGTTCTTAATTTCTCCTTCAAGTTGCCTTTTCTAGTCTCCATTTGCCCCATCACTTTCCTGCTAAGAATCCTAAATAATGCAAAGTAGTCATGGTCCTTTCACTTCCCCAACACTATACCATGGGATCGAGATCACAGTCATTCTCTGTGGGTCAAACAGGATCTAGCATTGTTCCTGCAATAATTGTAGTCTGTTAGATTAAAAAGCAAACCACACTCCCTGGGGATAGTCAAAATAATTCCTAAGATGATGCTGAAGCTATCCATGTGGGACTGTAATCTTAGTTTTTAATATTTGAAGTCAGGTCTCAGTGTATATGTGCATGGTAATTGAGTTGAGGTGACAATCACAAACATCAAAAACTACAGATATGCTTATTTTTTTTCACATTTTGCAGTCATGGTCTAGGGTAATCCCACTAGGAATTATGAATAGAGAACTAGTTTCCTTGTTCCTTAAATGTTGAGCATTAATTTTTCGGAGAAGAAAACAGCATGAATTCAGTAAAAATGAGTTGTGTTTCAGAAATAAAACCACGTTAGACCTAAAGTAGATCATCGCTAATGATGGTCCATTCCAACATATAGAAGAATTAGTTCAACAGCTGATTCTACAGAACTTTTTAGGAGAAGAATTTTAAAAGTTGAGAATGAAAAGGACAAAGAAGAGCCAGAGCAATAAGTAAAAACAAAAGACATGGAGAGTTGCAAAAGAAGGAAATCGGACCAGCCAAGAACCAGGATAGAGAAAAGGGAAATGAGAGAGTCAAGGTTGAAAGTTTTCCCACCCTCTTCTATTACTGCTACTTGTCAAGATGACATGAACTGAGCACTGGGTCAGTACTGTGCTCTACTACACAGACTCTATGAGCATGGAAGCATTGGATCCTCACTGATCCAGTGAGCAACGCTTTGGTTCCCAGTTGACATATGAAAAAGGAGGCAAGAGGCTAAGAAATTTGCCTGAGATTATCTAGCTGATTCACAGAGTCAGAGTTGGACACCCCAAGCATGCCATGCATTCATCCCACCTCAACTTATTTCTGGGTCAATCACAAGATGAAGAGTTGGCTCTTTTGCACACCTCTGGCTAAGGGTGGAGAGGTGGCCTTTTCTAAAGTGGCTAAGGAGCTTTTCTAAGGGTATGAGGAAAAGAAATGACTACCTGTGAAAGAGGCCATATGTTAAATCAGACAATTAGAATACTAGTCCTATCTCTGTTAGCCATGGGACTCAAGCATCAGATATTTTCTTTTAGATTAAGTTCTTTTCTTGCAATGGAGGGAATAAAGCCTGCTCAGAGAAAGCACTCAAAAACAAAAATGTGATGAATACAGAGTTGGACCGACCTTATTTTCCTTATTGTTTGGAATATCAAATAAGACAGGATATAAATGTGCTTAGTACACCTAAACATACAATGCCCGGCGTTGGTGGATTGTTGTTGCCATAGCAATAACTATCCTTGAACTTTTCTTATACAAGTCTGTTTTTTCTTGTAAAAAAAAAATATACCACTAAAACTAATTTGCTTTTTACACTCAAAGTTCAATTACTGATAATGTACATTTTATAATAAAATTGTTGTAAAATACTGACATTTGATAGTTTGAACAATGTATCATTCCTGTAGAAATCTTGTGATAGCAGTAACATTTAATTAGAAAATTCATAGTCCACCAAAGTACATATATTTTGTTGACAACTTGAGAACATTATCATCAATTTACTTAAGACCGAGCCACCCCTCTGGAGAGAGCACCTGGTCCTGGCACCTGCTAGGGGCAGCCGTGGAGCCCAGCTCCCTGGGCAGGCTGCTCAGGTGCAGGGCCTGGACTGACTGGCAGCGGGGCTGGCAGGGAGGCGGCTGAGGAGGAGAGGGCGGAGAAGAAGAGACAGGTGCCACAGCCTGGCTCTGTGCTGCCTCTCCTGCCAGCCCGCCAGTGCGCCCCTTTAACCTATTTAATGTACTCAACCTGTGCTTTTTTTTTTTTTGCCAAATTATTACTTTTTCCCAAAAAAGTTTAAGGGCAAGTCTACTAAATATATGTGTAAATATCATTCACTATAATGGCTCTCAATTATTCACATATTCTCAGATACATAACCCATTAGAATCATGCCGAGTTGGTAAAATCTAGCAAATGAATCCTTGAATTTCAACTTTATGAATGCCCCATTAGTATATTTCAAGATATGTTTTAAGAAATATTCATGCTTACAAAATGCAATTTAAAAAAAAAACTTTTCACCAGTAAAAGTAAAAAATAACAATAAAAATGTCAACTGAGAAGGTTCTGTGAGACTGCCCAGAACAACTACTGTATACATATTCATATCTAAACATGCATTTTATATAAGGAATTTAATATATAATGCATATATATTTTACACACACACACACACACACACACACACACACAAACAAACAAACACACCATAAATATAAAACATCCACATACAGCTGGGCATGTTGGTATATACCTGTAAGCCCAGTAATTTGGAGGCTAAGACAGGAGAATAGCAGGTTTGATACCAGCCTCAAGTAGAGTAGTGGGACCATGCTTCAAAACTAAAAGAAAACACAAACGTGCTAGGGTTCTAGCTTAAAGGTAGAATGGCCCTGTGTTCTATCCCTACTAGCAAAAATTAAAGAAGTAATTACGCATACATACATAACCACACATCCCACACTTGCTGTTACACACACATTCTTTCATCAAGTAAAACTTCCAGTTGTTCTTTAGATTCTTTTAGTACAAAGCAGTGTTAAAAGTTAATGAGGAACAGCCTATATCTATTAGTCTAAGTCCTTACCCATTCATATAAGTGTGTTTATCTATACTATTTGCTTAGCTCTTTTAAGCAGTGTTCTTATCTTGTTCTCAGGCAGCTAGAGAGTTAATGTAGCCTGTGAAATTCCAGGGAGACAATGTGGGAGTGAGCAAAGACTATCTGTCTTATAGCTGTTCTTTACTCATAGATATAATAATAGACCTCAATCTCTTTGGCTTATTTATTTTGTTTTTTACATCTGTGTGCTGAGAGGAAACATAAAGTTGTTTAACTATTTCAGAGAAGCTTGCAAAGCCTGTTTTCTGACTAACATTTGTAAGTGGTTAATGAATTTCTAATGTGTTTGTCTCGAGGCACTGCTTTTTCAGCTAATATTAAGAAAGCACTGTCCGTCCGGCCGCCATCGGTTTCTAAGAAATTTTCCTTTATAATTAATGCAAAAAACCCCCAAACACCCCAAATTCCCAGAGTATAACATAATGCAAAGTGAGATATGCCACACACTCTTCCTTTGGAATTGTCTGCCTTGCAGGACTCCAGCGGAATGAGCCTTGCTCATGACCCAACTATAAAGGAGCTGTGGCATTATTCTTTAAACCCCTTGGAAAGATGTGCCATTTCAGCCTTGCTACTTTCTCTGGCTCACCAAGGCTACAATTTCAAACCTCTGATACTGCCGAGGTCCCATAAAGAGCTCCTTAGGCACCAACTCTTACTTGTTAAAGTCATTAGGGAAATGACTAAAGGACGTTCCCTACCCAATAAGTAAAAAAACCAAGGTCATTTTAAGTGGCAATTCTTAATTCAAAACTATCCACGGTTCCTTGAACAATAACCAGTACATGCTAGTTATTTGAGAAGTATTTGCTATACCCATTAAAACAATGACAGAAGAAAAAAAAATTGATTACAAAGGTTGCATCCAAATAGTACTAAATAAGATTTTTAGTGTGTTTGTAGAGCAATTCAGCTACTTGAATAGAATACATAACTAAATTATTCTACAAGTTTAAAATTTTTTACATAACCAAAATATTCTACAAGTTTAAAAATGCTAGTAGGAAGGTATTTAACAATAAACTACAAGTACAGCCAACCATCCAATTCTGAATTTTCTCCTGTGTTTCCACTCAACACCATAAGGTGGCAGCAACGGTAAAGAATTGTGTAGGCAAAGTTCTGATTTCTTTTTTTTTATTATTTGTTTTATTTTTCAAGGAGAGCAGCAGGAGTGCACTTTAGAAAGTCAAGCAGTTTATAAGGAGGAAGGTTAGGAACTATTTTGAAATACTTTTTCAATAGACCTAAATTCCTCCACTGTTTCTCATCAGCTCACTTTGTATAGACTCCTCTGTTTTCTGGAAAAAATAGAACTTCCTCTGGGAAGTCATACCCACTTAAGAACAGAATGCTGCAAAGATTTCCTTCCATTGATATATCATGTTTTGTCTAGTCAAATGATATTGGAACTATAAAAATACTGTAGCACATACGGGCTGGCAATGGATCCTGCAGGCTTATGCTGAGCCAGGGACTGATTGAAGGTCAATCACTGATTCATTTACTCAGTGTTTTACTCAACTGTGCCATGGGATCGCTTCACTAAAGGGAACTTAAGTATGCACGCCCGATATGGAGATAAAGATGATACCACAAAAAAGAGAGGGAGGCATTTCCAGGGATAAAACTTGGCTTCGATAGATTCTTTAAAACTTCTTAGGGGAGGGAAAAATGGTCTGGTAAAAAAGAAAAAGTGATTGGTCTGAAAGAGCCTAGTTCATAGACGCGTTCCACTTCTGCTGAGCTGGGTTGAGTTCTCTGAGCCATCCTCTGCTCCAATGAACTAATCATAATTGTCCCTGTCACTCCTCTAAGTTGATCCTGCCACAGATTTGGTCACAGTGATGGAAAAGCTGACTGAAACAGAAATTGGCATCAGAAGTGGCATTGTGGCTGTTCCTCATTTACCTGTATCCATATGGATTCATTGTTTATTTGATTCAGGGTAGTATCATTTACTAATACAAGTTTTAAAATTCATTTTTTAGATATGTCCTATTTCAACCATTTCAAACTTTCAAAATGTTTAGGAATAGCACCAAGGATTCCTGTGCACCATTGGCCCAAATGCTAACAATGCACTGCATTGCTTGATTCCTTCTCCTCCTCTCTTACTAGATAAATACACATGTAGGTCGACAATAACAGTGCTTGTCTCTGAACCTTTTGTGGGTGACACACATGCTGAGGAAGCCTGTGAGGGAGAGATGAGGCAGGAGGGGACCCGGCCTGGGAACAGGGGCAGGAGACATTGGGGACCAGGAAAGAGATTCGGAACAGAAGGTGGATGAAGAGATGAAAAGCAGGAGCCATGAAGGGGTTGAGGATGCACATCAGGAATGAGCCGAAGGTGGGGATGTGGCCTTTGGGGCCCAGGGCTGCAGCTGCCCCAGCCTATGAGCTGCTGAAGGAAGGACAAGGTGTGGGGGAGGGGAGGGGAGCCAGAAGCCTAGCTCTCAACTGCCACTGGGTTGAGGGGCTCTCCATTGGACAGAGACCAAACTGCCATATGAGCTGCTGAAGGAAGGACAAGGTGTGTGTGGGGGCAGGGGAGCCAGAAGTCTAGAACTCAACTGCCACTGGCTTCAGGGGCTCTCCATTGGACAGAGACCAAACTGCCAAGTGGTTGGGAGACTGTGGTGGGAGTTGACTTTTGATAATTTGAGTTATTTACAGCCTGGCATGAAAAGCAGAGTTAGCAAGAAGGTGTCTCTGAGGCCTGAGTCGTGTCAACCATGAGGAGGCTCTGTTGCTTCCCCAAAACAGAGGAGAGTTAGACACCTGCGGGCCAGTTCCACAGGGCTGCCAGCAGAGGCAAACCAGAAATGATACAGCACCTTTTATATTGAAGAAATATAGCATAGATCTCACAGATCGGAAAAACAGGAAATGGCTGGGAGCTGAGGGGGCAGGCTGGACAGGCTCAGGTGTGGCAGAAGTGGGAGAGGAACAGGTGGGCACAGGGGAGACAGCAGGGCCACTCTCCCTCACCATGATGCTGGGCTTCTGTCTCCTGCAGCCCCCAGCTTCTGAGGCCTGCAGGCCCAGGAGCTCTCTTGCTCCAGGGCCTTCTAAATGAGAAGAAAGACAACACTCCAGCTGGTTTTCCATTTCTATATTTGAAGAAATATAGCATAGATCTCATAGATTGGAAAAACAAAATAGCTGGGAGCTGAGGGGCCAGGCTGGACAGGCATGGGTGTGGCAGAAGTGGGAGAGGAACAGGTGGGCACAGGGGAGCCAGCAGGGCCACTCTTCCTCACCACAATGCTGGGCTTCTCTCTCCTGCAGCCCCCAGCTTCTGAGGCCTGCAGGCCCGGGAGGGCTCTTACTCCAGGGCTTTCTAAATGAGCAGAAAGACAAAACTTTATCTTTTTTTCCATACATTATCAAGTTTTGCAGATAGCACTTTATTGACTTGTGTAAAAGTGATTTAACTAGCTGGCATGGTGGCACACTACTGGAATCCTAGTACTTGGAGGCTGAGGCAGGAGGATCCCAGGTTTGAAGCCAAGCTTAGCAATTTATGAGAGCCTGTTTCAAAGTAAAAACTCAAAAGAAAAGTGGCTAGGCATTTTCCTCAGAGGTAGAATATACTTGTGCTCAGTCCCCACATCCCCTCCCCCAAAGTGCTTTAACTGACAAAATTAAGTACATACAGCATTTTGTTTACAAAATAGACATGTAAAAAACGTGTTTATAAGGTCTCCAAACAAAGGCTCAGGTCTGTCAGCAAAAGGTGAAGTGTCTGGGGTTCACCATCCACAGAGGAGAAAGACTATGGGAGCAGGACAGAAGAAGGCAGTTCAAGGCATCCCGGTGCCCACTAATTGGAGAGCCCTCCAAGAGTTCTTGGGAACCGTGAGTTTCTTCCACATTTGGATCCCAATTTTGCAGTCACAGCAAAGCCCCTCTATGAATCTACAAAAGGGGGAGAGAAGGACCCCTTTGTATGGGGAAAAGAGCAGCAGCAGGCTTTTCTGCAACTCACAAGTCAGTTACAAACAGCTACATTAGGGCTCCCAGACCTAGACAAGCCTTTCATTTTGCTCATTGCTGAAAGAAAAAGGAGAGCAGTTGGAGTTCTAGTCCAATGGGTCAGGTTCCGGTATTGACCAGTCACCTATCTCTCAAAACAGCTGGACCATGTGGCGGCTGGACGGCCAGCTTGCCTACCGGCCTTGGCAGCAACTGCCCTCCTCATCCCAGAGGTGGATAAACTAGCCTTAGGACAGAGACTACTGGTAAAGGTACCTCATTCTGTAGTCTCTCTCATGAAATCCAAAGGGCACCATTGGCTGACGAACACAGGACTCATCAAATATCAAGGCTAATGGTGTAAAAAACTCCCACATGCAGCTGGAGGTAGTACAAAGCCTCAATCCAGCTACCTTGCTGCTGCTCAGTGAGGGGACACCCGTGTACAACTGTGAGGAAGTACTGGCACAAACCTACTCAAGGAGGCCAGACCAGCTCTTCCCAGACCCGGACTTAGAAATGTTTGTAGATGGGAGCAGTTTCATAAATGAACAAGGAAAAAAGACATGAGTAGCATATATCAATAGCACATTACACTCAAGTCGGGGTAACCAGAAATCAATATTCTTCAACAAAAGTTATTGAAAGCAATGTGTCATCCGAAAGGCAAAATTATCTTCAATAACTATTTATGCTCAATAGAGAACTTTTAAAAGAAAAACATATCAGAAACATGTTTAAAATACCACGAAAACATTTTGAAGTTCAATATTGAATCCAAAAGTCAGCTGAAAGTCCATTCTTTATTTGGGGGGCTGAGAGGGGAGGATTGCAGGTTCAAGGACAGCCTCAGCAACCAATCAAGACTGTTTAAAAAAAAATTAAAAACAGCTGGAGGCGTACCTCAAGATGTGAAATGCCCCTGATTTCAATCCAAAGTACCAACAAAAATTATTAATTAAATAATTAACTACTTTAGCTAATATACATTCATATCATCAGCAAAATCATATTATGAATAACATACATTAGCCAATATTACAAGGGATAATGATTACTACCAAATAAGGTTCTTTGTGCTGCTCTGAATAATTTTCTACCTAACTGATTTTTTGTGTTTATATTTTTCACTGTATCCGATAATTATAAGTTAACGTTTACCAACTCATTCATTTCATATTTAGAACTTAAATGATTATCACTACATTGTTCAATTAAAAAAGATTTAAAAAAAAGATCACACTACTATACCTTCTTCGTTTATCAACAGCATATATGTTTGCTTTCTTCTGCAGTAAGAATTTTACAATCTGCTGGTTGTTGTTTTTTTTTACCGCAAGCAAAAATGGAGTTTCGCCTTTCTGTAAAAGGACAAAAGAATGGATAATTCACAAGAGCACACATTGCTCAGTGGAACTCCATCTTAGAAAAGACCCCGTGGTCACCAACAGATCAGGAAATCAACAGAGTCTCTTCCTTCTCTTTCCACCGTGCTTTCCCATGTGCTGCTCCTGCCCTGGCAAATCCCTCCTCTGCCTGGAGTGGCCACACACTCCAGTCACTGATTCCAAAGTGTGTTCATCCCAGGGAATGCTGGAGCTTCTGACTAGGGTAAGTGAAGCCTACCTCTGTCACCATGAAAACACAGACTTCACATACTTTGGAAATGAACTTGGTGGAGGCATACCCTGTTTTTTGCTTCAAGATTTGCGTGGTGTGCAATCAGCATTTCTGCAATGCGTATGTCATTATTGCAGGCAGCATAGTGGAGAGCTGTCATGCTCTTGTGATCTCCCAGGTTTGGAAAGGCTCCATTTTCCAGAAGAATAGATGCACACTCCTCTTCCTGGCTTTGTGCAGCCTGTTGGGATTATACCAAGAAAGAGATTAGAAACTCAAGAAATTCAATGTCAGCATTCTCAGGTTTGTGGCCAGCCTCAGCTACCTAGTGAGGCCCTCTGCAACTTAGTGAGACCCTGTTTCAAAACAAAGAATAAAAAATAGGGCTGGGGGTATAGCTTGGAGGTAGAATGACCCTAAGTTCAACCCCCAGTACCGCAAAAAAAAAAAAAAAAAAAAAAAAA
>PVLC010010557.1:0-49999 GCA_004027655.1 Graphiurus murinus | reverse complement strand
TAAAGAAGAATAAAATCATGTTCTTTGCAGGGAAATGGATGCAACTGGAAAACATTATGTTAAGTGAGATTAGTCAGTCACAAAGAGTTAAGAAACATATGTTCTCCCTAATATGTGGATGCTAGGGAGAAGATGGGGCATAGGAGGGTCTCCAGATGAAAAGGAGAGATCCTCGATAAGCAAAGAAGTTGATTTAATTTAGTGGACGTATGGGGCAGAGGGACGCCCTAAAACACATGATGTACTTACACAATCATATCAAGGTCACTCACTGAAGTGAACCTGAGGGGGAGGGAGGGGGAGGGAATGGGGTGGGAATTGGGGAAGGGGTCAAATGAGAATTGTGTGCAAATATGTTGTTAACAACTTGTACTTAACAAAGATGTATGCTATATTGCATGAATTACTACAATAAAAAATTAAAAAAAAAAGAAATTTGACCAAGATACAGAAAGAAGTAAATATTACATAATTTTTCTTTTCTTTTCTTTCTTCTTCTTGGTACTGGGGATTGAACTCAGAGGCATTCTACCTCCAAGCTACATCCCTAGCCTTATTTTATTTTTATTTTGAAACAGAGTCTTGCTAGGTTGATGAGAATCTCATTCCTTGCTGAGGTTGTCCTTAAATATGCAATTCTCCTGTCTCAGTCTCCCAAGTACTGAAATTACAGATGTGCGCCACCACATCTGGCTATAATTTTTATTTTCTATTAAGTATAGTGCCCAAACAATACTTAGTCATTACCTGTACTGGGTCTGTGACCGAACATGGGGTCTCCTATTTATGTAAGAGATAGTGAGTACCATGGTGTGGGGTCGGTGCTGATAGTGAGGACTGGTGTGTGTGCTCACACCTGTGTCCACAGTCTCTAGTTGAACATGTTCACAAAATTTCTAGGGTATTTTCCTCCATACATTTTTCTTTTCTTTTCTTTTTTTGTGATACTGGGAATTGAATCCAGGTGCATTCTACTTGCAAGCTATACCCTCAACTTTTTTTGTTTTTTGTTTGAAACAGGAATTTGCTAAATTATCATGTATCAGTCTCAAGTTGAAAGGTCCCAGAGTTGATCTTTAGATTTAGTTAACTAAATCCAAAGAGCAGGACTTAGGTCTCCCTCTTAGCCTAGTGTCACTTTGGTTGTTGTTGTTGTTCTTCTTGTATCAACAAGTCTAGGAGATGACTTTATTTGTCTGACTAGGTCATGATTGTAGCCTAGATACATTCGCTGTGGCTGGGTGATGGACTAAACCCATTGGTCAGGTTCCATCATATGCCTCTTCTAAGAGAGGGGAGCTGGTAAGATCAGCACCACTTGTATGGCAGACTGAGGATGGGTTGAGGATGTTCTCCAAAGGGATGTTGAGCTACTGTGCCCAGATGTGAAAAGAAGTCAGGCAGGCAATAACAATAGAGTTCCACTGCATGACAGAAATTTTTATGTCTGTTCTATCAGAAGAAAGGAAGCTGAGTTGCATATATAGAAACACACAGGTATTCAATAAACATCGCTTTTCAGAACTGAAGTGGTGGGGTAAGATGGCTACACAATAGATAGGGAGAGTAGGTATTGAAATGTGGTAATTCATTTTAATCAAATATAAAAGAGAATTTGTCACATCAAGACCATGTATATCAATAATACATCTATCAATGGGCAGAAGATGTCACATCTGATGGAAAGCAATTGAAGTCATGTTACATCCCTCAAGAAATAAAAACTAAGGTAGGTTATTTTATATTAAAATCACACCCACAACTATTCATTATTTAGATAGTAATGACACATTTAGAACTTGTTCAGAGAGCAATTAACAAGTTGACTGTTTAGCCACATCCTAATCTATTTTTATGTACTGTGAATAAAGCTAGAAAAATAGAAAAAAGTGATTTAAATAGAAGCTCCTTGCTTCTTACTTGTATTGCAGTATTAATATATATGTTGCTGAACGAGTTTGGGAATTGTCAGTTTTACAGCGATTATAAAGCACATGTGTCTATGTGTGTATGAATATCCATTATTTATTTTGATCTTCTGATATTTTTTTCATAATAAAAAATAAAATTAGATATAAACACAATTAAAAATCTTTTACATGTATAATGTACAATCTTTTTTTATGTATGTGTATGTGGCAGTAGGGATAGAACCCAGGGGCATTCTATCTCTGAGCTACACCTCCAGCCCTATTTTATTTTATATTTTGAAACAGGGTCTTACTAAGTTGCAGAGAGACTCACCAAGTTGCTGAGGCTGGCTGTGAACCTGTGATCCTCCAGCCTCATCCTCCCAAGTACTAGGATTACAGGTGTGTGTCACTGTGCCTGGCACATTTGTTATGAGTCTAGTAAAAGACTGGGAGTACAGTGAAATTTGATACATATTAATTTCCTAACAAGTATCAGGATTATGTTCCTACATTTCAATGGGTGTGGTAGGATCAAGGGTTCATAGAATTTTGGAAATCAGCAGAAATTGAGTAAATATATAACCAAACATAGATGTGTAAATATAAAGTGATTATAAATAAAAGTTTATAAAACATTTGCTTCTAAAACAGACCACACATCAAAATGTGAAGAACTGCTCCAGCAGATAATTCTTTCTTAAAATTACTTTCTTCAAGAACCTTTCTGTGATGTTTTGACCTATTGTAGTAGTTTTGTAACCAAATTTTTACCTCATGCTCACTGTACCTCTATTCAAAGTATGTTTATATAATGTCTACCATGTACTGGGCACATTCCATTCATTTCCTAAGCCAGAGGGTTAGGGAACTTTTACCACAGAAGTGAGAAGAATTCAGATCTGCCTGACTCCAAATCCCTGCTATTGTTTGTCAGTCTACTTTAGTACCTCGCCCTTCATCCATCCAAAGTGTTCCTGATGATTCACTCCCTAAGATGCACAAGAGCCCCAAAGAACACCTGTAGCCACCTGATTTCAGGTTCCCCACACACTCCCAAGTACGACAATAGGAGTGCACACCTTGGGTCTTTTAGTTTCACAAGAATCAGTTGTCGTATGTTAGTATTCCAGCTCTCTTGTACTAGCCATGTGATCTTAGGCAGGTAGCTTAAACTATCAGTACTGTAGACCTCAATCTTTATCCGTCTCCTTTGCCCAAGAGATCCTCTGACCTCTGCTCTTGGTTTCATGCAATTTCTAGTGATGGCACTGCATTTGAACTTATTTTAAGTTGCCTTTTATTTTTACATTTGTATATATATATATATATATACATATATATATATATAATTTTTTGCATTAGGTATGATTTTGTTCTACAATACTTGGGGAATAATATGGAAGTATTTTTTGCAACTTGAATGGGAATTTTAACCCCTTATTTTTATTCTACTTATTTTTCTTAGGGGAGGGAGCATTAGACTATGACCTCTCAGGGTAGTGCAGATATTCAAGTGTGTGGAAAGGGTGAAGAAAATCCAGAGTCCACTGTGATGGCTGTTGCTAACATGCCTTTTATCAAGTTATGCTGCTTTTCTATCATTATCCAAGTACTGCTGCTCTGGAAGGACTTAGATGCTTCAGTACTGACCATGAGCTCTGTCATGCAGACTCTTTTCTCTCTTTCCCAGGTCTTAGAACTTGAGGTCAGATTCCAAGATCTCCAAAAGCTTACATCTTTGCTGGCATCTGGCATTGGGAGCCAAGTGTGTGAATGTGTACTAGTGAAGAAAACCTTACAGTCCTCCTGCTCCTGAGCTAGTGTCTCAGAATCTATTCCTTATTTTCCTGAAGGAGACATTTTCTAAAGGAACTGCAAGCCTAGCCTCTGTCTCTTTCTCCCTCTGAGACTACCCAGACTAATAACTAAAAGGTACTTTGATTCTCAAACAAAAAGCCTTTAAGAGAACTGTCCCCTTGTTGCCAGAAAGCTTTTTCTGCACCTGATACCAAAACCTTTTTAATAAGTCCTTGAGATGAAGGGAGTTAGAGAATAATGCTGGAGGTTCTTGTTTCTGAGGGTATGGGTAACTGTAATGCAACCACAGTTGCATTTCTGCTGAGAGTCTCATTTAGGACTGAGAATAAGACAGAAATGATCATATCCATAAATTATCTTGCAACATTCCTTTTCATGTGTATTTTGTTTTATTCATTTATAAGTTTTACACATTTTTATTTTATTTTATTTTATTTTTTTTGAGACAGTCTTACTCTGTTGCCTTATCTGGTCTCAAACTTGCAATCCTGCCTCAGCTCAGATGCAATTTTATTTATTTATTTATTTATTTATTTATTTATTTATTTATTTATTTATTTATTTATTTATTTTGTGGTACTGGGGATTAAACCTAGGGGCATTCTACCTCTGAGCTACACCCTCATACCCATTTATATTTTGTTTTGGAACAGGGACTTGCTACGGTTGCTGAGAGTGTCGCTAAATTGCTGAGGCTGGTCTTGAACCTGTGATCCTCCTGTCTCTGCCTCCCAAGTACTGGGAATACAGGTGTGCTCACTATACCTATCTTCATGTATAACTTAAAAGGGTACAGTTAACCCAGGAAGGGCCTGGCTTGGTGGTGAGAAGGTATGTTAAATGTGTGACTTTTGTGGCAACTTTCTCTGTTACCCATGACCTATGGTAGATCTAATTTATTAGTCTTTTTTTTTTTTTTATCAAATCTACACCTGGGAATTCTTAGTAAAATGGGAAACAGCCTGTATTAATGAATTAGAATCATAAATTGAGGTTAGAACATGCTTTCTGTTCTCTAAAGATTATATAATGTGAGGAATTCTGAAATTTGGTCAAGTTGCTAGTGGGTGGGATGGAGTGGAAGGAGGTGGAGAGGAAGAGAAAGATGGACTGCTTTTGGAGTTCTGTGTTTCAAAGGGATCCCTCAGAGCCTATATTCCATGTCAACATGACCTGCTCTATGTGGGCTCTTCAAACTTTGTACGGAGCATTTTTGTAGTGTGAGTCCATCCAGGAATCACCAGGCTGTGGGAAACTAATACATCCTACAAAAGCTGACTTATTAATCTTGCAAATTACCTGGTTAAAAATGAGATCTGTAGATAAGAGTTTTCTGGGAAATACGTGTGTCTTAATCGACCAATTTTTTTTTTTTTTTTTTTACTGTGACAAAAACTTCCTGTAGATGTAAGTTCATTTCATAAAGTTAATAAAGCACTTAAAAGATGTATTACATCCGAGCACATGTTTATAAAGTACTTGGGGGGCTGAGGCAGGAGGATCACAGGTTGGACACCAGCTTCAGCAACTTAGTGAGACTCTCAGCAACCTACCGAGATCCTGTTTCAAAATAAAAAAATAAAATAGGGCTAGAGGTGTAGCAAAAAGGTATAATGCCTTGGGTTCAATCCTCAGTGCCCCCAACACCCCCCAAAAAAGGATGGATGAAGAAAGAGGTGAATGCTTCTAAGGCATAATACCTTCAAGATAAGATAGTACTGTGGGCTCACCTCCAAGACAGGAAAGTATGTGCTGAGCAGATAAGAGAGCTAAAGTTGTGGATGGCCAGTGTGTTAGTGAGGGTTCTTCAAAGAAAATAGAATGAATGGAAAATAAGGAGTCAACTCACAGATATTATGGAGGCTGACAACTTCCAGGATTGGAGGGTATTAGCAAGCTGAAGACACAGGGAGCCCATGAGCCTATGGTGCAGTCTCAGGCTGAAGGTCAGCAGGCTCAAGACCCAGCAGGAGGTTTCAGTTTGAATCAAAGGCTGGGAGAAGTCTTTATCCTAGTTCAAAGTCCATCCCTAGGAGGAATCTCTCTTTGTTGGGGGAGTGTCAGCCTCTTGTTCTATTCAGTCCTATAACTGGTAGGAAGAGGCCTGCTCACCTTGGGGAGGGCAATCTGCTTGACTTGGTCTATTGATTTAAATGTTATCTTCGCCGAACATTCCATTACAGAAACACTCAGAATAATGTCTGACCGAATATCTGGATACCCTGTGGTCCAGTCACCTTGGCATATGAAATTCACTCTTAACCTGGGAACTTCTGAGAGAACTGAACGGAGGCAAATGCTCTAGTTTTTATTCATTAATTTTAATTTTAATTTGTGTGTGTGTGTGTGTGTGTGTGTGTGTGTGTGTGTTTCTGTTTCTGGGGATTGGACCCAGAGGCATTCTACCTCTGAGAGACACCCAGCCCTATTTGTTGTTGTTGTTGTTATTATTATTATTATTATTTTGCTGTACTGGGGATTGAACTCAGGGGCTCAGGGGTATTCTATCTCCAAGCTACACCTCCAGCCCTATTTTTTATTCTTTATTTTGAAACAGGGTCTCACTAAGTTGCGGCGTGCCTCACTAGGTAGCTGAGGCTGGCCGCAAACCCTGATCCTCCAGTCTCAGCCTCCCAAATGCTGGGATTACAAGTGTGCACCACCATGCCTGGCTCTATTATTTATTATTATTATTATTATTATTATTATTATTATTATTATTATTGCAGTACTGGGGATTGAACCCAGGGGTATTCTACCTCTGAGCTACATCCCTAGCCCTATCTTTTATTTTTATTTTGAAACAGGGTCTCACTAAGTTGCAGAGTGCCTTACTAAGTAGCGGAGGCTGGCCATGAACCCGGATCCTCCTGTCTCAGCCTCCCAAGTACTATTATTAAATTTTGAAACAGGATCTCGCTAAGTTGATACCAGGCCTCACTGTCACATGATGACATACACCTGTAATTCTAGTTAATCCCAGTACTTGGGAGGCTGAAACAGGAGCATCACAGGTTGGATACCAGCTGCAGCAACTTAGCAAGATCTCTCAGCAACTTAACAAGACCCTGTTTCAAAAATTAAAAAATTAGCCTCAGCAACTTAGTGAGGCCCTCCAAAACTTGGTGAGACCCTGTTTCAAAATAAAGAATAAAAATAGGGCTAGGGGTGTAGCAAACAAACAAACACAAAAAATAAAAAAAATAAAAAAATTGGGCTAAGGTATATTTTGGAGGTAGGTGCCTCCGGGTTCAACCTCTATTTACGCCCCCCCCCCGCCCCCACCAAATGTCATGCAGAGTGCAGTTTATCTTATATTAGATATATGTTTTTTGTTTGTCTGAAAGTATTTTAGTAGATTATTCAGATTCACTAGCATAACAATTATAAATGCTATTTCAGGGTGTTACTCTTCCAGATGATTAATACTCATTTAGCAAAATCCCATTTGATTTCATTTCAGAAGATGACATTATCTGCACTTAGCCAAACTATGGAAGCAGCCAAGATGTCCAACCAGAGATGAATGGATTACAAAACTATGGGATATGTACACAATGGAATTTTACTCAGCCATAAAGAAGAATAAAATCATATTCTTTGCAGGGAAATGGATGCAACTGGAAAACATTATGTTAAGTGAGATTAGTCAGTCACAAAGAGTTAAGAAGCATATGTTCCCCCTAATATGTGGATGCTAGGGAGAAGATGGGGCATAGGAGGGTCTCCAGATGAAAAGGAGAGATCCTCGATAAGCAAAGAAGTTGATTTAATTGTAGCGGATGCATGGGGCAGAGGGACACCCTAAAGCACATGATGTACTTACACAATTATATCAAGGTCACTCACTGAAGTGAACCTTAGGGGGAGGGAGGGGGAGGAAATGGGGTGGGAATCGGGGAAGGGGTCAAATGAGAATTGTGTGCACATATGTTGTTAACAATTTGTACTTAACAAAGATGTATGCTATATTGCACGAATTACTACAATAAAAAAAAATAAATAAAAAAAAGAAAGAAAAATCAATGTTAAAGCTAACTAAGCTAGGCTTAAAAACTTTAATAAGTTATATTTGTTTTAATGACTTTATGTTAATTATAATTGATATTTAATAAATGTTATGTTTATAAATGAAAAAAAAAAAGAAATCCCAAAAGGGCAGTCTAAAAAACATCATTGCATGATTCACATGTATTTGTATACTTGCAATTTACCAACTATAAGGTCTCAGAGATGTAGCTGAGTGGAGGAGTACTTGCCTAGCATATCTGAGGTCCAGAGTTTAATCCCCAGCACAAAAAAAAGCAAATTTACTGAAAGGTCTCACATATATCAAATTTATATATTTGGTACAATTCTATACCATAGAAATTCACACATAAACATATTTGTACACATTTAAGCAATATAATAAATTTTAAAATACAAGTTCTGTCAAAATTTCACATATCTGTATTACTCCTTTAGGCTTATTTTTCCCTTTCCCAATTAGCTTAGCTTGAGTGACATTTTTTTTTTTTTGGTACTGGGGATTGATCTCAGGGGTATTCTACCTCCGAGCTATACTGCCAGCCCTATTTGGAATTCTTCATTTTGAAACAGGGTCTCACTAAGTTGCGGAATGCCTCACTAGGTAGCTGAGGCTGGCCGGGAACCCCGATCCTCCGGTCTCAGTCTCCCAAATGAGATTAGGCTTTTGAGTGACATTTGAAAAGTGACTTTGGATGCTTGGTAAGCAATTCTAAGTTTTTTTCTTGTTTTGCTTTATTTTTTGATGCAAAAGTCAAGCAACTGAGAGAAAACAGAACCAGATTTAATTGGCTCTGGTGCAAAGTTCAGCTTCTTATATTCCATAGCTATGTACTCTTAAGAAAATATTAACAATCTTAGCCACAATATAATTTCTATTTTATCAACATAATTTATAAACTCTGGAATCAAGACTAATTATACCAAGAGAGTTAAAACTAGACCAGTAGGGATGTGAACTTAAAAGATAA
Source organism: Graphiurus murinus (assembly GCA_004027655.1). NCBI lineage: Eukaryota > Metazoa > Chordata > Mammalia > Rodentia > Gliridae > Graphiurus > Graphiurus murinus. The sequence continues at coordinate 41,268 of PVLC010010557.1, read as the reverse complement.
AAAAATCACAGAGTAGTTCTCACATTTTTCAATTCATTTCTGGAAAATGCATTATAAACACACTGCATTTTCCCACAGGAGCCTGTAACTGAGACTGCATTCCTGCTCCATTATTCTCCACCAAAAAGTCATGGGTGGGCCAGCAACATATTATAAAAGCAATGATAAAATGATAAGCCTATGTAAACTTAATAATGAGGTTATTTTATAAGTGCTAGCATATTAGAAAAATGTTTTCTCTGTGTTTATGGGGTTCTCTGCATTATAATTGTAATCTATTTACTCAAATGGATTTAATAGCTACTATATTCATATAATCTGGAGAATATAAATGGAAAGACATGTCATCCAGAAATACGAAGAACATTACAAAGTAGAGCAAAGATGGCCACACCTAAAATAAAAATGCTTACTACAACAATTTTTTTAAAACGAGAACAATTGAGGCTGGCTTTGGAGATTGACAAGATCTAGGCAGCTTAAAACTGCCCAAGGAAGTTTCATCAATGACTTACTCTGCTCAACTTCCTTATAGCAAGGAGAAATATTTTAAAATTATCCTATTCACCTTATTGCATGCTCAGATTATTTATTTATTTATTTATTTATTTATTTATTTATTTATTTATTTATTTGGTACTGGGGATTGAACCCAGGGACATTCTACCTTTGAGCTACACCCTAAGCCTTGTTTTATTTTTTTAATTTTGAAAAAGGGTCTTGCTAAATTGCTGAGCCTGGCGTTTAGCCCAAGATCCTCCTGTGTCAGCTTCCCAAGTACTGGGATTGAGGTGTGCACCCAGCTTGTTTGTTCTTTTAAACTTTAGATAGTGTAGCATTTAAATATTTAAAGTGATCATGAAGCATCTAAATTCTGATAGAGTGAAGCAAGGTTCCTTCTTACTTCACTTCTGGTTTTATCTTTGGGCCTCCTTTTGCTCTCTGTACCCACTTCAAACATAATGGACAATCTGAAAGGGAAAATTGAAGAAAGGGTTTTTCAAGGAGAGACAAGCAGCCTTCCTAAATCATATGGGAACAGTTGGGAAGCACAGGACTTTCTTTATTCTTAGGAGGCCTAGCTCCTTTTCCTTCCCTTCTTGGCCTAGAGAAGGGTTCTTGAACTAATTGCTTATGAGAACTGTAGATTGAGCATGTAAGCATGATGAGAAATGTAGTTCAGGTGTCAATTAGGCAGATTTGAATAAGCAAAGATACAAAATGCATTGGGTAAAAAAGAAAATTGCAATTTTTGGTAATTTCTAATTAACAATTAAAGTTATATTTCAGATTTACTGCTGTGCAGTCCAAATACTTTCTGTTTTTAACAAGAGGAAGTTTGAAGTCAGGGGCATGTAGAATGATCTACACCGCCAGCCCTTTTTATTTTTTTAACTTTGAAACAGGGTTTCACTAAGTTGCTAAGGACCTTGCTAAGGTTCTGAAGCTGGCCTTGAATCGGTTATCCTCCTCTCTCAGCGTCCCAAGTGCTGAGATTATAGGCGTGTGCCACCATGCCTAGCTAAGAAGCACTATTTTAAAGACTCTTTTATATGTGCCCAAGAAAGCTGATTAAAAGGACTCTAGAATTCCTTTTAATAAATATTCATTACCCCAGTTCAGTAATGACCATTTGGTTCAGTTAACACTTTGAGAAGAGAGTAAACAAGACATTTTTCTTTTGACTCTTGCTTTTTCTGAAGTGGAAACCTTTATGGCTAGTTGATATTTTATAGGACCACTTTCACCCTATAGTATATTCATCTGTTTAAATCAATTGTCTTCAATTGGTTGTCAGAAAACGTGTGGGAATCAAATCAGTAGAACCTCCACTTTGTTTCTTTCTAACTGAAATCTCAGCCTGTGTTTACTTGTAGCTCACACACTTATTCATCTTTGCAAATGAAACAATTATATCTTTCATTTTTTTCTTACAACATCTTCACACATTTTTCATTTACATCATTTTAAACAATGGCTATTACTAAAGTTACAATTATTTATTATTATTATTATTTTGATACTGGGGATTGAACCTAGGGGCATTGACCTCTGAGCTACACCCCCAGCCCTTTTTATTTTTATCTTGACTTTTGAAACAACGTCTTGCTAAGTTGCTGAGGGTCGCTAAATTGCTGAGGCTGGGTTTGAACCTGTGACTGACCTCCCAAATACTGGGATTACAAGTGTGCACCACCACACCTGGCTTTGCGATTATACTTTGTTACAGAATGCCTTACATTGTCTCACATGATTATTAAGAAGACTGAATTCAATGTGATTGGAAGAAGGGCTGTTGATTTATGTAATCAGAGGGTTTGGCATTGGCAGCGAGCATGGACAAAGTGTACAATGATAGTCAGAAATACAATGGAAATAAGAAGGGGTTTATGTATGAAAATGGGTCTAGGAAAATTGAGATTCAGGAAGTCCAATCACAGCATGGAAACACAGCAATATGTGGCAAAGAATGTGAATCTTTGGAGACAAACAGGTCTTTTTTTTACTTCCTTTTCTGCCACTTATTATTGCTGCAAACTTGGCAATTAACTTCTTTTGGTATCTCAGAGTGTTGTAAAAATTCAATAAGCTTAAAGTGCTTGTAACAAAGATACTCAATAAACACCTGAGTGGTGGTAGTCTCTGAGACATCACCAATGACTCCACCTGCTTGGATCTAGACCGTGTCATCTCTACCCATGTTGTTCCTGAGTTTTTCTACATGCCAATAAAGTACAATAGCAGCATCCCTTCTGATATTAGGTGATGAAATATTTATAGTTTAATTTGGGTTTCCCTCTCGTCACTTGTCGGGAGGGGGGGGCATGTTGTATGCCCCATGGAGAGTCCCATAGAGTGAGGAACTGGAGCTTCTCAACAAGAGCTCTGTGTTTGAGCTTACAGGTGGATCCTCCAAACCCAATCCAGCCTTAGACAACTTCATCCTCAGCTGACACTTTGAATGCACCCTTATTAGACACTCTGAGCTAGAATCACTGAGTTAAGCTGCTCATGATTTCCTGAGCCATTTAAGCTATGAGATAAATACTTCTTTAAGTTACAACTCTTGGGTTAATTTGTTATGTAGCAATCAATAACTAATGCATATAGCTATCAGTTTGAAGATCATGGAAATGAAGGTTAAAATTTAAACTAAGTTGCTTGGGAGGCTGAGACATAAGGATTGTAGCACATGGTCACTTAGTGATACTCTTTCAAAATAAAAATATAAAAAGGGCTGAGGGTGTAGCTTAGTGGTAGAATGCCCCTGGACTCAGTCCCCAGTGTCTGTCTGTCTGTCTGTTTGTCTCTCTCTCACACACATACACACACACACACACACACACACACACACACACACACACACACACACACTCTAAGTTGGGGCCAAGAGTAGGGGATGAGAATTTTAAGTGGACCCAGGGATGAGAGGGAAAGTTAAGTACTGGTATCCTAACCAGTGTATATACTTTGTGGAGGACTGTAAGCCAGGGTTCCAACTTGTGTGGTGTGAATCACATATATTTTGAGAAATTTATCTCTCTCAGCCCACTGGGTGCTTTGATGAAGTCTGGGGAGGCTGCATTAGGGTTAGACTACATGATTCCTAAGTTCACTTTCAGTTATAATAATTTGTAAATTTATAAATCATAGAATGAATGCACAGGTGTGTGACAGTGGTGTACTGAAATGAAGGGCAGCCAGGGCAACTGTATTTTCAAGCTCAAAAAATTAAAATGGACATATAATAATTGTGCATAATCTTTGAACTTTAAATACTTGCTCTGGGCATTAAAAAACTTGGTTCTCCAGTAGAATAGTGGAAGGGAGGGAGTCAGAGAAGGGAAAAGTGAGGATTGAAGAAGGGACCAGTTCAAATAAGGTAATATCCATACAAGAAGGTTTTGCTATCAATCTCACTAACATGTACAGGGAGGGCGGAAAGGGGGGGCGGTATACAGAGGGAAACACACCAAATGTTGTGTGCATATATGTTTGTGTCACCTTGACTCTCACTATGATGTATTATTACATTGATCTAATAAAAGTATAAAATAAAAACCAACCAATCAAACAAAAACTGGGTTTTCAAGGCTATCTAGGTATGTACTGCATATGAAATAACACTATCTTTTGGAAAAGTGATAAATGCCTGTGATTATGCCCATAACATTTTATTAAGTGTTATGCTAAATTCTATGTTCTATATTGTGAGGATACATTTGTATCTTCCTATATACTTACACCTCCATGTATACCTGCATATTATATTTATATAATATACATGCACATATACATTTATGCAGCCATCATGCTAAAGGAAAATTAACACTATTTATGAAAAAATAATTTGCTTAAAAACATTAATAGTATTAAAATTTATTTTTGACTAATAGTATTACCTTTCCTGTAAGTATAGCAACTTTTGTGGAAATGAAAGAACAAATTCCCAAAAGTGTAGAAGGACCAATAAGAAGAAGACAATCAAAAGGTTCTAAGTAAAAAGGAATACTTTATTTTTTATTTTTATTCTTTTTCCTTTGTGTTTTGTTTTTAATTTTTTTTTAATTGGTGAATAGGAATACTTCAGATCAAATAGATAACTTCATCTCTCCTGGCCCTATTACCATTTTTTTTAATGCTGCAGAACTACCAGCAGAGGTCCTCAGTCCCATAGTTTATCAACTATTATTGAAAAACCTCTCTCCCTACTGTGTACTAGTTCCAAGGGCTCAGTTGCTTACTTGATATAACTAATCACGATGAATAGCTTACAGGTTTAAACTATTGATAGAAAGGAATGTATTTAAATTAAAAACACAATTAAAATGTACAGCTGTGTATAATGTGTTTTAAAATACAGATACAGAAGAGCAAAAGAGCAAGGGATTAAAAGTGCAAGTTGCATGTATTTATTGCAAATTTTAAACAGTAGTTTTCAGAAAAACATAGCAGTGGAAGGTGAAGAATGTTGAAAAAAGAAGGCCATTCAATGTGGGTCTCATTTCTTGTTTTTCAGCTTTGTTCTCTTCCCAGTTTGAACTATTGTTTTACTTCTGGTATAAAAATCAAATAAAAGGGTTCAGAAAGGATTTCCTTTAGGCAAAATTTTTGAAAACTTGAAAGTGTATTTCTCATTAAAGATGAATTCTAAAGAGGAAAAAAGAAATAGAAATAACTGATAGGCTATTGCTATCTGAAATAATTAGATAATGCTTTTGAGTTTCCTATTCCCCTCATTACTATTTCATGTGTGTGTGTGTGTGTGTGTGTGTGTGTGTGTGTGTGTGTGTGTGTGTAGTGTGAGATATCATTGTGAATTCTCTTAAAAAGGAAACTCAGTAGGGTGACCACCAGAGAAATTTGGGTCTCTCTCTTTTTTTTGTTTGTTAATGGGAATAGAACCTAGAGGTGATAATATGTGTGGATACACACAGAGGTAGTTAGCACAGGCTTTGAGATGTTTTAAAGATGTTTGGGGTATATGCATTGTTTTAGCAATTCAATTGCTACATGTATATAGCACAGTATTTTTCCAGTGCATTAAAATGCTTTTGAGGTATATGTAATTTATCAATTTTTGTATTTTTATCCTTTGTTATATTTTGAGGTATTCCAGTATATCCAATGTTTCTGTGAACCATATTTAGACCTTTGAATAGGAATATCTAGATCTAAAGATATTTGTTGCCCAAGTAAATGCAGAAGTTATCATAGAGTGAAATTCTTAAATAACGTTGCAAAGGGGATGTTAAGTGGAGGTATAGGGGAGTAAAATTGATCAAAGTATGTTATATGCATGTATGAATATGCCACAATGAAACTGATACACACACACCCAATGCATATTTATACACCACATTTTCTTTATTGATTAATCTGCTGATGGACACCTTAGGCTGATTCCATAATTTGGCTATTGTGAATTAGGCTGTGGTAAACACAGTTATACATGTATCTCTAAAGTATTCTGACTTTAATTCTTTGGATAAATTCCAAAGAGTGATCATTATCCTTAGAATAACATTTTATTAGATTTGGAAGTTTTGATTTGCTATTTTGCAGTTATATACATTTAAAATGATCTCTTTATGGGAAATGAGTCTATACATTTTATGATTCACCTTGCAGGGTTATATTTCAATTATTTGGCTGTTGTGCTAATAATATGGTTTGATGTTTTTCTGTGGCTTGGTAAAGTTGAAGGAGTGGATTTCACTGTTCTTATTTTCCTATCTTAAAACAACAGCAAATATCTTAAAATATGGATTAAAATTTTCAGTGTCTTCTTAAAATTAAACTTAATTAAGACTACCCAGCTATATATCTCATTTGAGGCATTTGTTGCTTAAGAGTCTTGGATGCTTTTTCTTTTGTATTTCTTATTTAGTGGGGCTTCTAATTTGTAGTTATCACTACTGTCTTTTTTTAAGGAGAACTAACCAGTGTCCCTAAGAAACTGGCATTGGAAACACACTAAACATTAGCCAGGGGATGATGAAAGCCACTTATATCTCCTTCCTTACATATCTAAATGTTGGAAGTCTCATCCAGAACTGGAAATAATAAAATTAGTTCTAAGAGGGGAATTTAGAAGATTATTTTCTCTTAGTGATTTAAAATATACTCATGGACTACAAATATTTGTTTTCATATTACTTACGAGGCATTTTGCACTCATTTACCCTCCCCCCCTTTTTTGTTTGGTGTTACTGGGGATTGAACCCAGAGGTGTTCTATCCCTGAGCTATACTCCCAGCCCTATTTTATTTTTTATTTGGAAACAGGATTTCCCTAAGTTGCAGAGGACCTCTTTAGGTTGCTGAGGCTGTCTGGGAATCTGTGATCCTCCTGGGATTATAGCCATGTGCCACCCTACCCTGTACTCATTTATTCTTGTTTAATTCTTAGGTGATGAGTTACTATCTCTCAATTTTTTCACCTCCTTAGTTTTCAGTCTGGTGCATGAAATATTTTAATTGTGACCACTTCTTTTCTATAGAGAGATGCTGATGTGCTCAGGCTACATAATGGAGAATAAGAGTTGAAGGGGGAAGGAGACAGAGGGAAAGCTAGCAATTTCTTCCCCAAGACCACCACTTTGGCCAAGAGATGGGTTAATTCTTACATCTCCACCTTAGGGTTAGATCTTGGCATTTCAAGAGAATATGATTGGAGGTATTGGGAAAACTCAATCTTCTGATTTCACTAAAAAGCAAACTAAATTTCTAAATGAAGTGCATTTGTGGTACATACTAATACTTGACTGTTGGCTGTCATTATAGTAAGGGAGCAAGAATCATTGTTTTGAAACCAAACCAAACCAAACTGAAAATCTGCATACAAAATTACAATGTCTTATGACCTTGGTAATAAATTTTACCCTAAAATTGAGCAAATATATTGGTCAGTCTCTAGTACAGATTATTGTAATCACTGTGATGTCGTCGTATCCCCCTTCATCTTCTCAATCCCTCAATATAGGTTTGTGTGTGAACAAAAAGACTATTGATAAACAAAAATCTTCTCCTGATCCCCAAATTATGTTCCCTTTCTTGACACTAATTATTTCTATTTTGTGAAAAAAATAAGAAGGATGATCTCTTTCTAATGAGATACTAACTTTGCCAGAAGGAAAAAGGATTAAATCAAAGAAAACATTGGATTAAATAAGCATCAGATTAGATGTGGTGGTGTTGGAGAGGAGCTAGCTGGTATGTATAACTTACCTATTCCATTTTTTAAAATTTGTTTGTTATTGTGGTACTGGGGATTAAACCCAGGGGCATTTTATCTCCAAACTGCACCTCCAGCCACTTTTTATTTTATTTTATTTCTGATAGGTTCTTGTTAGGTTGCTGAGAGTCTTGCTATGTTGCTGAGGCTGTTCTTGAACTTGTGATCCTCTGTCTCAATCTCCCAAATACTGGGATTATAGATGTGTGCTACCAATGCTCATTCTCCTATTTTGTTTTTATCTGGAATTTAAATCTGTTCCTAATATGTGGCAAATGATGGCAGCAAGACTAATTCTTGTGTGTGTGTGTGTGTGTGTGTGTGTGTGTTAGGAACTTGGGAGCGGTCTGGTCTGCCTTATGATCTGAGTTTTGGGGCATTGGTATAAGGTGGGTAAACAGTGATAGAACAAAGGAAAACTCCAGAAGAAGGTGCTGGTAGCAGTGAAAGATAGGAAACTTGGACATTATCAGTCCATCTATTTTCCCCTCTTCATGCTTCCGCTCTTTTAACTATATCTAAAATAAATGAGGAATTATTCAGGACAGAATATCAATGGATTTGTTATCCAAATTGGTTACACACACACACACACACACACACACACACACACACACACACACACACACACGTATGGGATTCAATCCAGGGGCACTCTACCTTCGAGTTACATTTCTAGTCTTTTTTATTTTGAAATGGGGTCTTGCTAAATTGTGGAGGGCCTCACTAAGTAGCGGAGGCTGGCCACAAACCTGTGATCCTCCTGTTTCAGCCTCTCCTGTACTGGGGTTACAAGAGAGGCACACCTGGCTGAACCTGCAATCTTGAAACTCCTGTCTCAACCTCCCGAGTACTGGGATTATAGGTGTGTGTGCCACCGTGTATAGCCCCAATAGATTATATTTTAATGTCAGAGCTTCATAAATAGAGTTGACAAGAGGATAGTGGAAAAGGACATATTTGTTTATAAACTTTTTTTTTTCCTGGAAACTTCCCTACTCTTTGCATTTTAAAAAATATAAGGTAAAAAATTTTCCACCACTTGATTTTTCCTGTCATTTAAATTTCATCACTATAAATATACAAAAATATCTTATTTAGAATTTTATTATAAAAATACATATTTAGAATTTTATTAATTATAAATTTACATTAATTTGAATGAAGACCTAAAATTTGCCTTCATGTTTTTCAATGAAAAAAATTAACCAAAATATTAATAGTAAGTAAAATTTCTTTTTAAAAATAGAGTCACCATAATTAATCCTTAGAAATTGAGCCAGAATCTCATCTGACATGATTGTAAAAAGCACTTAGTCTATGCCCTGGCTTCTATTGGAACATATTTATTTACCCTGCATCAAGTATACGAGGACTGCATCCAGAGAGATGTAAGACAAAAAGCTTTCAAAAATCTTATGAAGCCGAAAAGCATTTCAAATGTTTTCACTAAATCCAGACACAAATTTATATGGGCTTCCTCTTTTTCCTCTCTGTCCCCCAATATTTGCTTGTTTGTTGTGGTGATGGAGATCAAGCCCAGGGCTTCACGCATGCTAGGCAGGTACTCTATCACTGAGCTACATCCCTGGCCTTCCCCTGTATCAGTATCCTCAACTTTATTGTTTCTTGAATAACTTTCTTACATCATTGAAAAAAATTAAGTCAATGAGAAATTTAAAATTGAAACTGATTTGCTGCCTCCCTTCTCCCCATCAAGAAAGAAACTTTAATAGTTAAATAGAAAAATAAATGTATTTGAATTGCTTTCAGCCATCTTAGAAATACTCTAAACATAATGTGGTGTAATTGGTATTTATAAGAACATAAATTAGATTTCAGGTACTTTAATAATTTAATTAAAAATAATTCCCGTGTATTCATTAAAGCAAGATTTTAATGTTGGATAGCTCAGTTAATGTATACAACTGGAATAATAAAATGGTACATTTAAAATTATCTTATATTTAAAATTAGACATATAATCATGGATAATTTTCATTAGAAAAGATAGCTTTTTATAATTAATAAAACAAAGTATACATCATCAGTTCTTTAGATGGCAATAAAAGACAAGAGAAATTTTGAAACAGTTAAGAAATTAATTTATTCTTTTATTAATTCCTTATAACTGGAAAAATTACTTCAGAAGTTACTGCTGTGTGCTGAAGTATAATTTTTGCAAAAGATTGAAATATCCCTAGGAATTGTAGTATTGATCATACAAGCCTTTTAAAGTAATTTCTGGAAGTATAGGTCCTTGGATTGTTTTAAATAGAAAACATTATACAGTATAAAATAGCATCAACAGTATTATAAATAGTATAATAGTATAAAATAATACTAATTAATCTTAAGGCTTTTGCTGAGCTATTTGACATTCCTGAGTTTCAATTTCCTAATCTATAACATAAAAAATTTGAAGTGAATAATCTGTAGGGTTACTTAAGAATTCCAAATGACCTATAACTATAATAATACTGTGGTACAACCTTAAAAGAACTCCACTATCATGTAATTTTGAAGAGTGTATTTATTGAAAACAGCAAGCCTTTGAGATATGAGTTTATTCATAAGCTTATTTTATTATATCAAGTACCATTTCATTCTGAGGAAACTACTGAGCTTGCATGATTGTTACCATGCAAGGAAAAGCTATTTTATTCCCTGGTAGAGGAAATGAAATGTTATCTGGAAGTTTCATTCTGCTGGCACTCAGGTTTTTGGGATACTTGAAGAAACCAAAGTGGCTTTTTCCTGTTGGTCACAGTTGGTATTGATGCTACCCAAGGATGTAATCAGTTTTGAAGTGAGATGTTCAGTACTTTCCTTTCTGCATGCAACATTTTAAAAACCTTGCTTGGAAGAGAAGTTTATTTTTCATACAGGAGTTGGTGATCCTTTGGAAATAGAATTAGGTTCTCGTTGTCATGGCAACATAGGATTCCACACTCCTGCTTTTCACAATGTATATTTCACCACACCAGGGTATTTATAAGTGTTTTATTTATTGGTGGTAGTGCGTGGTTCCTGACATTAAGAAACTAGAACAGCCATCTGACATGTATGGCTTCTATGTACTTTGAGTTTCTATGATAAATTAAACATTACAAAGACAGTGACTAAATGTCTCTTTTGGGATGGAGATGGGATACTAACATTAACTTCCTATATTAATCGGTGTATTTAATACTAGTGGCTGTAACAAGAGACTTCTAGTTATCAGAATCTTAACAGTAATGGTTTTTTTTTTTTTTTCCTTGCTCATGTCAGATAAGAATAGGGTGAATCTCTACCAGAAGATGACTTGTCTCTGTCGATTCTTAAAGGCTACTGGGAATTTTCCACTGGATCTCTTTCACAGGCTTGGCTAAAAAGCAAAGAGAGAAAGTATGCAGAATCGCACAGGTTATTGTGTGGCCAGTCCTGACATGCATCAGTGTTACACGCATTTAGAACCAATCATGTAACCTTAACTGACTGCAGGAGAGGCAGGGGAAGAAGCCTTCCCCAGGTCCAGGAAGAGAAATGAGTTTGGCAAGCAGCCTATGTCTGCCTTTTTGTTTACAAATGTTTTGTGTTTAATTGGAATATCTTTGGGGAAATTAGATCTCTATTTAAAATTCACTTTGAATGATGAACAGGTGGTAGCTGATGTATTAACTTAAATTTATCTGTATTGCCTTTTCCTGAAAGACTTGTTCACTTTTCCTTTCTTTACAGTTTAGGGTATTCCAAATTTAGCCATTAAGTTTTTGTTTTTTATATTTATTGCTACCTTAGGATCTCACTTTAATTTTCAAGCTTTTTGTTCCTGTTGAAGAGAACTCTGTAACTTACAAAGCAATAATCATAACAAGACTTTTGTAATTCCTGGGAGGACAGATGAACTTCATTTGAAGTAATTTAAAGTCAATTATTTTGTTCTGAAATATCACTTTTAGTTTAATTATCTGGCAATTAAAAAAGGTTCTTAATGATCTCTTTGATGTTTCTTGCATCTGTAGTAAGTATATAGCCATGTGTGACCAATTAAATGTATGCACACATTCCTTGACACCCCTCCATCTCTAAGTGGAGGTTCTGGCCCCTCCCCTTGGTTCTGGTGAGCTTTGAGATGCACTGACAATAGAACATGCAGAGACAATGCTCTTTTCAGTCCTATACCTGAATGACAGCTTTCATCTCTGCTTTTTAGGAGTGGATGCTCTTAGCATGAAGCCATCATAGTGCAAAGCTTACAGCCACAGGTAGAGGCCATGTGTAGGAGCACTAGACAATAGTTCCAGCTGGTCTTCGGCCCTGCAGCCAGTATCAATTGTCAGCTACAGGAGCAAGCCATCTTGGAAGTCAGTCCAATAGAGCCTTTCAATGCTTTTAGCCCCAGGTGCTTTCTGAATGCAATCAACAAGAGACTCCATTTAAGCAAGACTGTCTGGCTGTTCAGGTCAAGTCAGAAATGTGAGAGATCAGAATAAATTGTTGTTTTATGTGACAGTAAAACCTGGAACACTATTTTTATTCTTTATTAAGATTTTATTCTGCAGCCAGGCATAGTAATGCATGCCTGTAATCCCAGTACTTGGAAAGCTGAGACAAGGAGGATCACAGGTTTGAGGCTAGCTTCAGCAATTTAGTGAGGCCCACAGCAACTTAATGAGACCCTAGGTTTGAGACCCCAGTAACACACACACACACACACACACACACACACACACACACACACATTTTTCTCTGGAAAAGCTTTCAACACTACCACAATGAGATTTTTTTAAACCAACATTTGAATATGATTGAACAGCCTAAGGATTTAGAAAAATGAATATTAATCACAATTCTATGTATTTATCTACATCTGTATGTATTTATGTTAGTTGTAACCTAGTTGCCCTTGCTAGACAAAGAGGTGGATTTATATTTGAGTCTTAGAGACATTGCGAAGGACTGACTTCAATAAGAAATGTCACCCGTGGTTGGTAGCAGGTGATATTCTAACAATTTTCCGGGTCGCCATCATAAACTAGAATTCCATGAGCATAAAAATTTAGTCTAAGAAAACACCAAACTCTAAACTGACCCTAAGAAGGAGGGAGGAGGAGGGAGTGGGGTGGGAATTGGGGAAGGGTTAAATGAGAAATGTGTGCATGTATGCCTTTACCTATACTAGCTTGTACCTAACAAAGATATATGATTACAATGCACCAATCAAAAAAGGATTTGTTAAAGTTACACCAGGAGATTTTTGATCTATGTAATGTGGAGCCCATTTCTATTAATGTGGCAGAAACAGCTAAGACATTTGTAGATTGGCTTCAAGTCTTGGTCACTACCTTGCCCTCGTTTACCTCCTTGCTGGGAGGAGTTATAGAAGCAGCAGCAATAGTTATTCTAGGCTTATGCATTCTACCACTCATTGTACACCTTGTGATCAATGCCTTTATTAGTATATGAGCAGATTTACATGGAATAAAACTGCAAGCACTGCCTCGCACAGGGCCTGGTAGTCAATGATGGGTTCGATTTTCTCAGGGCAATATCAACCTAAGACAGGACTCGTTGGATGACTCATTGAGAACCCATGACAGGTAAGATTATGCATCTGGTAGGAAACGACCTAAGACAGGCACAGTCCTTCATGCATTTTAAAATTTAAAATTTTCTATTTAAAATAGAATATTCTATTTAAAATTTTAAAATTTAAAAACCGGGGAGTTGTGTGAGCCCAGCTGGACCCTTTCCCTCATGGCAGTTGCTATCTGCATATATGAGTAATTATACTGATTATTCTGCTATGGCTACTTTGGCGTCTCGAAATTTGGTGATTGCTCCTAGGATGCATAGATGAAAGACCCTGTGTAGATGAAAGACCCTCCTACTTCTTAAAAAGTAAACATATGACTCTAAAGGTTTATGGTTTTATGACTCTAGAAAGTTTGCTTGACCAGGCTATGTTAAGAATGTGGGCTATATGTGGAAAACGAAGAAGTGATGCTATTTGTGTTCTGACAATGATTGTTATGTATAAATGTATACGTAAGCCTGTTGTACTCAAGAAATGTATAAAAAATCCATGCTGAATAATAAAAATTAAAAAAGAAAACACCAAACTCTAGAGGCAATGTCAAAGTAGTTAATGGGAAAGCTTTGTCTTCAGAGAAAATTGCACACTTGCTGCTGTGCAAGAAATCCAAGACACAAACATTGTCCATCAAATAATGTAGGGAGGTCAGGCTGTGTGTTGATTTTAATTAGACAATTCCTATATGTTTTGGAAGATCCAGTACAAATAAAATTATATTAAGTACTTTCTTCATATAGGAGTCTGAATCCCGAAATGCTAACAACACAGATTTAGTCTTTTGTGTTCTTTCTCCCCAAGCCTCTATTAAAATGTGAACATTCCTTTGGAGAATAGTACTTGGAAGAAACTCATATTCAGGTACTATGGATTTTCAGATACAATTGTTCTTCTAAGGGAAGAAGATCTTTTAAAGAATTGGTATTCTTGGGAAGCTGCTGAGTGGTCAAGTAGGGGAAAAGGAGAGGTGACATACATTGTAACCTTCATAATTTTATCTGAGCTAAAGCTACATGCATTGTGTACTTAATAATTCTAAATATGCTGCATTCTGCTGGGCTCCTTTGAAGTCATAGCCTCTTTGAGGTAGTCCCATACATTGTACATATTTTATAAAATAGTAATATCCTAAGTCAACATCATTTGTTATTACCTAATGTTAACTGATAGGCACTCCTTTGATCAGCCCTATTCTAGGGCATATGTAAATTTTTGGAAAATAATGTAAATTGTGAACAGAACATGATAGTGCTTTCTTCAGCAGGCACATGCCCAGAATTATAATTCTTTTAGTATTCCTCAATGTATTGTGTACAAATGTGATAATTCTCCAGGGCATCAGTTTCTCTAGGTAACACAGCTGAAGCAACTTGACTAAAAGACTGTTTTGTCTCCTTTTTCTTCTGTCATTTCATTCTCTCTCTCTCTTTGGGAGCAGATGGCCACTGAGCTAGAAACATCATTTCACAGAATATTTGGTCTAAGTTGCTTACCGACTAAGTTATCACTAGTGGGATGAGAATAGAAGTGATTTGGACAATTTCTCCATTATTTGCTTAAGAATAAAATCATTCTGCATCTCTTCTTTTTCTCTTCTTGGGGATAAGAATACATTGTGCTTTTGATCCAGCTTCAACTGTTTAGATGAAAACAATACCTGGGTGGTATGTGTAGGGGGGAGAAATCAGTAAGAGGAAAGGGATCAATAGTCAGAAGGGCCTTGGGGCTCAGAAGCTCTCCAGCAACTTTCCGTGTTCTACTTGGTACCGTTATATGAGAGAGAAGTATAAGTGTGTGTGTATGTGTGTGTGTGTGGTACTGGGGATTGAACCCGGAGACATTCCACCTCTAAGATATGCCCTCAGCTCTTTTTGTTTCTTTTTCTTTTTCTTTTTTTTGAAACAGGGTCTCACTAAGTTGCTAAGGCTGGTCCCCAATATGTGATCTCCTATCTCAGCTTCCCAAGTACTGGGATTACCAGCATGTGCCACCAGACCCAGTTTAAATTATGTCTTATATAAATCATTGCTTTTTCTCACTTTGTTATAGTATCTTTGCCTTTACTGTAACTAATATACTTTACCTTTAATGATTAAAAAAATCTTCCATTCTATGAAAGAGCTCAACATATAACTCAACATATAGTATATGTTGTTAAATGCCTCAGTAATCCACTGGTATTTAAAACAATTATTCTGAAAATGATGGAGTGGGTTGAATGCTTTCACAATGGTAACCATAAAGCTTTATGTACACGATTCAATGCTGCACATATCTAATTTAGAGTTTAAACCTAGTGGGAAGGCATCAAATTTCTTGCTATCAAAATATTCCTGATTTTTGTTATTTACTTATTTCTTTCCAACTAAATATCTGCAGCTACTTAATAAGTATCTCCTTCAGTAACTTGGTTTGTCCTTACTTTGTTTTAGGTACTAGTGAGATCAAAGAAATACTGGCTCTGATTGGAAGGAGCTCATACCCTGGTTGGTCTTGGTGAACATCATCTCCCAGGCCTCAGAACAGTGCCTACCATGTGAGACATTTCATGAACACTTGAAGAATGGATAAATATAGTGGATGAGAAAAGACACAGAAAAGCTTAATAGTACAGGGCAGTATTGAAGTGTTAAGCACTATGGGGTTTAGGACAGTGAGAATCAACAGAAAAAAATGAAAACTCTGAAGGACATATGGAATTTAGCTGGGGGGGAGGGGCATTCACATTGATTCCTAGGCACACAGACAGATCGAATGCACAAAGATAAAGGCAGCATAATTTATGTCTCTTCAATAGAATGCCACACAAAGCTGCTGAGCACTTGAAATGAAGCAGTCTGATAGAGAAACTGAAATTTAAATTTTATATACCAATTAAATAAAATTTAAAAAGCCACATGTGGCTAATGGCTATCCTACTGGATGGCATAGGTTTAGGTAATTCAAGTAGAAGGAAAGTGAATGAGCAAAGGTTTGGAGATAAAAATGAGCCAGGTAGGTGTGTGTGTGTGTGTGTGTGTGTGTGTGTGTGTGTGTGTTACTGGGGATTGAATTAAGGGACATTCTACCTCTGAGCTACACAACCAGCCCTATTTTATTTTTGGTTTTGAAATGGGGTCCCACTAGGTTGCTGAGAGTCTCACTACATTGCTGAGGCTAGCCTTGAACCTGGGATCCTCTTGTCTCAGCCTCCCAAGTACTGGGATACATTCTGAAGCTAGTGAGCTTCAGACACTCAAGTGTCTGAAGTACTTGCAAGTGCTGAGGTTCAAGATTTAAAATAAAGCTGTGGAGATCTCTGTGCTTTTAACTCTTATTTAGAAACTGCTAAGTTTGCATTGAATTGTGTATTGTGTCAATTTTATACACTACACAGCCTTGAAGTGAGAACTATTTATTGAAAGATATCGAGGAAACTCAAGGGGGCAGTCAAGATTATTATTTTTAACTGAAGTTTGTGTTTTCTCAATTTTAATCTAAATTATTAGCTTAAAATATAATTTAGAGGTTGTATGCATCAAAACATCTAAATTCCAAGCCGGGCATGCTGGTGCAAGCTTGTAATCCCAGCATTTGGGAAGCTGAGACCAGAGGATCCGGGTTCGCAGCCAGCCTTAGCTACTTAGTGAGGCACTCCGCAACTTAGTGAGACTCGGTTTCAAAATAAAGAATAAAAAATAGGGTTGGGGGTATAGCTCGAAGGTAGAACACCCCTGAGTTCAATCCCCAGTGCCGCAAGAAACAAAAAACCAAAAAACAAAACAAAACAAAAAACCCAAAACATCTAAATTCCAATTACAGGAGCGTTCCTAATTATTTTTTTTTAAATTTCATAAAAAGCCATGGTGTAGTAGCCTATTGCTTTCTTTTAGTTTACTTATTTCCAGGAAATTATGAGATGTGAAAGTAGATTCTAAAATGTTTTCTTAATCCTAGTATAACTTATTTGAAAGTTGTGCTATATTTGTGACAAATTTTCTAAGAAGATACATTTTTTTTACTCATGATGATAGTAAATTTTCAGTGAATATAATTCTAAAATGTGTTCTATTAGGTTCAGTTTTTAAAATTTAAGTGAGAAAGAAAATTGAGTGAGAAGGGGAGATAAAGAAAAGGAAGATGAGCCAGGTGTGGTGATGCACACCTGAAATCCCAGTACTTGGGAGTCCTTGAGACAGAAGAAACACAAGCTTCGAGGCCAGCCTCAGAAACTTGGCGAAGCCCTCAGCAACTTGGTGAAACACTGTTTCAGAATAAAACTAAATAAATATATAAATAAAATAAAAATAGGGCTGTGGACGTAGTTCAGAGGGAGATGACCCGAGTTCAATCTCTAGCAAAACACACACACACACACACACGCACGCGCGATGAGAAAAATACAAAAATCAAGATAGTGGTGATATTTACTGAGTTGTTTGAATATTTAGTTTTGCTGACTATTTGAGCCTTGTTCTCTGTTCTCTAGATGAACAGCAGGGAGATCTCTCTACACTGAGAAGCATCAGAATGTGATAAATCTCTCTCTCTCTCTCTCTCTTTGCCTTGATGTCCGGCATGATATAATCAATGTGCAATCTCTGAGATGGAGGGTGGAAGTGGATGGGAAAATAGAGAGAATACTTTTTTATTTCAGATATTGAGGTCATTTTATGAGATGTAAAGACAGAAATGTTTCTGGGAGGCATTCTGCTCACTCCCAGAGAGCTTTTATCGATCTACTGTAAAAAGCCAATTTCTACTTCCATATGTGTAGGATTCCTGTTGAGGACAAAGGTAAAGGACATGCCTGGACCCTAGGAAGATGTTTTAGCTGGATTTTCTAAAAGAAGTTCCAGCAAGAAAAATGTTAACACAAAATATTAAGCCCAGAAGATTCATTCCATGCACAGCGATAGCTCTGTAATGTTTCTTTCCTCTGCAGGAAACTCCATCCACTCTATATTTGTTTTGAATTGCTCTATCCATCTATCTCACCTTCAAAGATTACCTTTATTCCCCTCCACAGCCACTTACAAGAAAAAGACAGAAAACACAAAGACTCCCGAAAAGGCTGCTGGAAACTTGAAATTTCAATATGCAGCTATTTACTTTACTATTAAGTAGTAACTCTTGAGTAGTTTGGGGCAAGCTACATTAAACTCTGATATTTAGATTTAGCAGCCATAGACTGGACATAATGATCTCTGTCAATTGTTGGTGAAAGAATTCAGTATGGAAGCAGAAATTACACGTGCTTTAAGCAAAGCCTCCAGACTAGCTTCTGTGCTGTGTGTGTGTGTTCGAGAGCTCGTGTTACCAGGATTTGACCCCCCTGGGTATTCCACCTTCGAGCTATCCCCAGCCCTATTTTTATTCTTTATTTTGAAAGAGAGTCTCACCGATTTTTGGAGGGCCTCATGAGTTTGCTGAGGCTGGCTGGGAACCTGCGATCCTCCTGTCTTAGCCTCCCAATTTACTAGGATTACAAATGTGCGCCACTAAGGCCAACTTCTTTGTGCTCTTTTTGTAAACCTGTTTTCATTTATATTAAAACAGTTGCTGATGATACTTTGCCAGTCCCACTGTGAAGAAAATTTTTATGATTGGAATAAAATCAGTTTTTCTTAAAAAAATTATAAGTAGGAAGCTGGGCATGGCGGCAATGCCTGTAATCCCAGTACTTGGGAGGCTGAAACAGGAGGATCATAGGTTCGAAGCCAGCCTCAGCAACTTAGGGAGGCCTTAAGCAGCTTAGTGAGACTTGTTTCAAAAATTAAAAAAATGAAAAGGGCTGGGAATGTAGTTCAGAGGTAGAATGCTCCTGTGTTCAACTCCCAGTACCAAAAAATTAAGAGAGAAAGAGAAAGAAAGAGAGGAAAGAAGGAAAGTGGAGAGACAGAGGAGAGAAAGAGAAGTGAGAGAGACAGAGAGGATCGCAGGTTCGAGGACACCTTCAGCAAATACCAAGACTGTTATCAACCTAGTGAGACCCTGTTTCAAAATAAAAATAAAATGGGGATGGGTTGTAGCTCAGAAGTAGAATGCTCCTGCGTTCAATCCCCAGGAGTGCATGTGTGTGTGCGCGACACACACACACACACAGTGATAAAGAGAGAGTCAGAGAGACACAGAGAGAGAGACAAATAAAAAGGAGGGGGGGAGAGAGAGAGAGAGAGAAAGAGAGAGAGAGAGAGAGAGAGAGAGAGAGAGAGAGAGAGAGAGAGAGAGGGAGGGAGGGAGGGAGGGAGGGAGGGAGGAGAAGGAGAAGGAGAAGGAGAAGAAAAAGGAGGAGGAGGAGGAGCGATAATGTCCAAAATCTGGGTGCTAGGTGTATCTATTGCTACTGGGTAGTCATTGCTTCTAGGTCTTTTAATAGACAGAAACTGTATAAAGGTTATTTTTTAAAATTAAAAAAAATCATAAGTTCTTATGACATTTTCAGTTTAAATTTAAAATTTCCAATCACCTGGCATTAGTCAAACTTGATGCTAAACCCTCAGACTACCAACTCTGCTCAATACCTCTGACACCAGCAACAGGTTCTTTGGAGGGTAGGGGAAAAAAAAAAAAAAACTACCCTGAGCTCAGATCTGTTGGTTATACATTCTAGTCCCCATGAACTTGTTAGGTTTGATAATCTGCTAAATGACTTACAGATGTCAAGAAAATGCTCTGCTTGTACTTATAGCTTTATTATGGCGAAAGGTACAAATCAGAATCAGACAGAGGGAGAGACACATAGAAAGAAATCTGGGACTAGGAGGGTGGTTTCTGGTGCCCTTAGTGCTGTATTAGTCTCTCAGTGTCAATGTGTGGCCTTGCAAATATACAGTACTGTCAACCCAGGAAGCTCATCCAAATTTTGGTGACCAGAGTTTTATTGGGTTTCATTATATAGGCATGACTGAATCATCAGACACCCAGTTGAACACACTTTCCGGCCCCCTTCAAGCTGATACTAGATGGCTCCAAAGAACTTGGTTTTCTGCTGAGGCTAGCCCCCATTCTGCATCATCTTATTAGCATAACCTATCTAGAGGTCACCGTGAGGAATGAAGTCAGCATAAATTATCAAGTGTGATCCATGAGCAGCAAAAACACTGTATTATTTGGGAAATCCCATAGGTTTAGAGGTTACGACCCAAGAGGTGGGGCAAAGGCCAGATCTCTGTCTGGGTAGCTAGTTCTTCACTTCACAACTAAGTTTTTACTCAATGTTTTTGTTTTATAATTATGTTCCTTTTGTGCTAATATTCTTGATTCTAGTCCAGGGACACAGTTATCCCTGGTTCAAGGAATTAAGGAGCTAGGGAATGCAATAAGGCCACCAATAAAATGTTAAAACATTAAGGGAGACAGAAATGTGGTGCAGTATATTCCCAGAAAAGAGGTAAGAATGAATTTGGTAGTCAAATGGCAGTCACTGTGACAGAAAGCTTGAGTTGAACTTTAGTGATGAAACATGAGTTGGGAAAATATTTAGGAAGAAGCTATAGATACATAAAGTAAAGGTGACAAGAGCTAAATCACACACTTGTGAAATGTACTTTGAAGGAGCCAGTGATATGATTCAATAGATTGCTCCTTGATTTATATGGCAATCAATTGATTGTTCTTTGATTTATAAGAGATTTATTTAATCAGCCACTCTAATACATGCATTATTATTATTATTCATTATTATTATCATTGTTATTATTTTGTGGTAGGTACTGGGAATTGAGCCCAAGGACATTTTACCTCTGAGCTACACCCCCAGCCCTATTTTTATTTCTTCTTCTTCTTCTTCTTTTTTTTTTGAGGTACTGGGGATTGAACTCAGGGGCATTCTACCTCTGAGCTACACCTCCAGCCCTAGTTTTTATTCTTTATTTTGAAACCGAGTCTCACTAAGTTGCGGAGTGCCTCACTAGGTAGCTGAGGCTGGCCGGGAACCCGGATCCTCCGGTCTCAGCCTCCCGAATGCTGGGATTACAAGCGTGCACCACCATGCCCGGCTTATTTCTTATTTTGAAACAGAATCTCATTAAGTTGTAGAGGGCCTCACAAGGTTGCTGAGGCTGGCCACAAACCTGTCTCAGCCTCCCAAGTGCTGAGATTGCAAGCATGTACTACCATGCCTGACTACATGCATTATTTTGAAAGCAGAGACATAAGGCATGTTTCAAAGTTATTTTACCTGGAGCATGTAGCTAGCTGTATTTTTATGGTGTTTTTGTGCTCTTTTGTTGATATACATTGAATTTATGCCTCTATGAGGAGGGGTCAAAATCAACTGTGTAATCTTGACAGACTGAAATATATTTTGTTCACTGAGAACTCAGGTATTTTATTAATTTTTAGTGTAGGAAGATAACTCTAAAGTGGTTAGACTACAAATGAAACTACTTAAAAAAAAAAAACAATGTAGGCAACATGGGAAACTGATGAGTAGTTATGGAAGTATGTGAGAGATAAATATTTTGTCCTTTTACATTTATTTTTATTATTTATTTATTTTGGTACTAGGAATTGAACCCAGGGGTATTCTACCTCTGAGCTATACCCCCATCTCTATTTATTTATTTACTTATTTATTTATTTTAGTACTAGGGATTGAATGCAGGGGCATTCTATCACTGAGCTACATCCCCAGTCCTATGTTTTATTCTTTATTTTGAAACAGGGTCTCACTAATTTGCAAAGGGCCTCACTAAGCAGCTGAGGCTGGCTGAGAACCACGATCATCCTGTCTCAGACTGTGAAGTACTGGGATTACAAGCATGCACCACCATGCCTGGCTTATTTTTTTTTAATTTGAATAGGATCTTGCTAAATTGTTGAGAGTCTACATTGCTGAAGCTGGATGCAAATCTGTGATCCTCCTATCTCAGCCTCCTAAGTACCAAGATTATAGGCATGCACCACCATGTTTGGATCCATTTTTATCATCTTTTTATTTAGCTAGAAGATGGAAGATTATTTTGAATGCAAGCACTTATTTTATTTACTGTGATTTTGTGTTTCCTTGATATGAGTTTTTCTTATTTGTACTGTGTAAATAATGTAATACTAATGCATAAGAGCACTAATAATTTGCACTTGGAGTACATAAATTGACTTCTGAGGGATCTGCAAGTTTATAGGTGAAGATATTACTAGGGAAAAGAATGACTGGAACAACATTTTGCATGTTGCTTGGCTTGTGCATCTGATTGAATTCATTTGTGAACTGGGAATCTCAGCTACTCTTTGGGGTCTGCTTTAGGCCATTCCAATTGTATTCTCTCACTATTCTCTCCATTAGCTCTGTGCTCTGATAGGCTAACCTGGATGGACTGCGTTGATGGGGCTTCTTATCATGTGGTTCTGTTAGGACAGTGAGAGTAAGTGCAGTAGCTCAGAGGGAAAAGTTCAGCATATCAGAGGAAAAATTCCTTCCTCCAGTTTCTACTTATGACGCTGCCCAAGCCAGATGCAACTTTGGCTTAAAAGAGTCATGGCTCTTTCCAGGTGGCCCCATCCCACAGTACCCCTCTCTCCCTATCTCTGTCTCTCCTTGTGTCTTTCAATCTGTCTCTGTCTCTGTCCCTCTCTCTTTCTGAGCTCAGGTAGGTGTTTCTCCTCTCTTGCTGCTCTAGGCCTGGAACGTGGACATTGCTCCAGAGTCCTTACCTCCACCAAACTGACTGCCCTTGGTGGCTGACACCCTGTCCACACCCCTGTAAAGAGATCCATTCATGAGACTCTCCTCATATAACAAACTTGAGACTTCAAATTTTGGGGCCAGTTCCAATTTTATACAAAATTGGAACTACATGTGGCAGGGATGCTGGGAACAGACTGTGTGTGTATTTCAAGAGGGCATTTCTTTTGGGGCAGGGACATAGATAATTATTGGCAAACCTTGGCAGCATTGTCACCTCGATATTGATGGTAGTGGCATGGGGTTAGGTGCAGGTGAAGGGCAAGGACAGAGAGGTCAACTGGGGAAATGGGCTACATGATTAAAATATGATTATAAATATTTGTGGTCCTAAAGCCAGGTGTGGTGGTGCACACCTGTAATTCCAGTACTTGGGAGGCTGAGACAGGAGGATCTCAGGTTCACAGCCAGCTTCAGCAACTTAGCAAGGCCCTCTGCAACTTAGTGAGACCCTGTTTCAAAATAAAAAATAAAATAGGGCTGGGAGTATAGTTCAGAGGTAAAATGCCTCTAAGTTCAAGTCCCCATACCACTAAAAAAAACAAAACAAAACAAAAAAAACAAAAAAAAAACCCCAGAGATGGGCGTGGTGGTACACACTTGTAATCTCAGTACTTGGGAGGCTGAGACAGGAGGATCGCAGGTTCGCGGCCAGCCACAGCTACTTAGTAAGGCCCTCTCCAATTTAGTGAGACCCAGTGTTTCAAAATAAAGAATAATAATTAAAAAAAAAAAAAAGGGCCGGGTGTGTGTGTGTGGGGGGGTAGCTCGGAGGTAGTGTGCCCCTGGGTTCAATCCCCAGTGCCATTAAAGAAAACAAAAAGAGATTCTAGCCAGATGTGGTGGTGCATGCTTGCAATCTTACCTCTTGGAAGGCTGCAACAGGAGGATTGAAGGTTTGAGACTAGCCTCAACAACTTAAGAGACTCTTAGCAACCTAGCAAGACCCTTTATCAA
Organism: Graphiurus murinus; assembly: GCA_004027655.1. NCBI lineage: Eukaryota > Metazoa > Chordata > Mammalia > Rodentia > Gliridae > Graphiurus > Graphiurus murinus. The sequence continues at coordinate 17,329 of PVLC010010557.1, read as the reverse complement.
AATAAACAAACAAAAAAATGAAAAGGGCTGGATGGAGCTCGGGAGTAGCTCAGTGGTAGAATGCTCTTGTAATCTCTGGTACAAAAAAAGTAGTTCTAGAGAGTGTTTATAGGGAAATGGAGAATTTGTGAAACATTAAACAGCTTCAAAGGCTTTTAAACAGCACCTTATTTCATCCAGTGTCAGAGAAGATACAGCTTAGGACAAAGAAAAAGACCTGGCTGTACAGGGTACAGAAACTTAGTGCCAATTACATGCATGCCATTATCAGGTGTATTATGTTAAGGTAAGAGCAATAAGGGGAAGGTGTGGGGCACTAAGGCATGGGGAAGAATCATTTGGACAGACATAGATGAGGTTGAGAACTTTGAGCACCCAATCCCTTCAAATCTCTTATGCTGGTAGAGACAGAATCTCTTCTTTATCTGAAAGAACCAGCTAACACTGCAGGAAAAGCTTTTTAATGACAGGACCTCCTCCCTCACGAGGAGATGTTCAATATCACAGGAATTTCACTAAAGTCGAATTGACAAATGCTACTGCTGTGTGCCTAACAGCAATTCCCTATTTTAGAAACAGGGTTAAGTGGCCTCCCCAAGCTCTGTTTCTATATGGTTCTTTGGAAAAATCTGTTTGATTGATTGTCTAAGCAGGAGTAATGCTGGAGGGGCTACAAATGCCTGGGTCCCAAATAGAACCTCCATGTGAGATTCATACATTTTTTTTTCTCGTATTGGTGGTGTTTTCCGTGAAGTGGGGTTGGGGGTGGAAGGTGATAGAAAAAGTTAGTGAGGCTAAAAACATAGGCTTCGTTTATTAGTTTTTAGATTACAAATAAAACTTTTTGGAGTTAGTTCAGGATTGTACTCTCTAGCCCAGTATTCTACAAACCTAGAAAATTTGGTAAAAATTTATTTACTTCTCTTAATATGTGCATCCCCTTGGTTAGAATCTATAACACCAAATCATATTACACAATCCTGAAATTGTTATTTATATGTATATATATTTAATTTTTAAATTGGTACATTATGATCATACACAATAGTGGAGTTTGTTGCTAAATATTTGTACATGCACTGATACAATGTGGTCAATTTTGTTTTTCCAGTGCCTCCTATATATGCATATATTTTTGCAGTGTAGGTAGAATGGGGCTGCCTCGTTTAGTAGCTGCCCTTTTCTATTCATAAACTTGAAGTGCCTGACTACTAATGTTGAAAGTCTGAGGTCTTAAGGAATAAATTGTACTTATGGTTCCAGACAGAGAGCAACACATTCATTGTGGGTACCAAAGGAAGTTTGTGGCTCTTAGAAATTGCATACTTTTGAATCACATTTACCAGGGTCTATTTTCTTGCAGTTCATACTTTAAGGACTTGTGCAAATCATTGATCTCTAATGTTAACATATTCTTCTGGACCAAGATGAAGCCAGATACTGATAAAAGCCCAAGTCAAATGGCTCCAACAGTGGATAGACAGTGTGTGTCTTTGTGTAAATGTCCTGGCAACAACCATCATACCTTATAGTTCCATGGAACCACTTGTGGTTTCCCGCACAGACATTGTGTTCTTGTTCCTCCTGTCTCTTTACCCTGAAGTAGTCCCCCCTCTTCCTCTCAGCTGGCTGGTTCCATCCCATGGATGCATACCCAATGGCCCTAGTCATCCAATGTGCTTTCCTAGTGTTCACCCATTATCTATTTTGCCATTGACTACCCCACAAACTCATATGCTCATTGAGGGAGAGAATTGATCTTATTTGTATTTGTACTTCCCAAGTCAGATCAATCATTATGAATATGGCATTTGTTTTCTAGGAGATCTGGTTTCAAATTCCAATTTTGTTATTCACAAGATGCAAGACCTACCCTGGTGAGTTTTTATACTTTGGTCCTTTAGTTTCTTCATTTGTACAACATGAGAAAAACAATATTAACTAATTTAAGTATTTTGAGCATGGAATTATATACTAATACAAAATGCTTAGCATAGAACATGGAGATCATAGCAACTATAGCATGCTCAGTAAATGCTATATGTAGTCACAACAAATGTAGAGTAAATCTTTCAGTTCTTATATCTCACTATTGAACTTAGATACTTTACAGAAAGTTTTGTGTGCATGTATGCTTCTATCACTCTGAACCTCATTATGATGTATAATTACAATGTACCAATAAAAGTATATTAAATAAACTGGATGTGGTGGTGCACACCTGTAATCCCAGTACTTGGGAGGTTGAAATGGGAGGATTGCAGGTTCAGAGCCAGCTTCAGTAACTTGGTGGAGGCTCTCAGCAACCTAGCAGGACCCTGTTTCAAAATAAAACATAAAATAGGGTTGGGAATGTAGGTTAAAGGTGGAACGCCCTTGGGTTCAATCATCACTACCACACACACACAAGCAAGTATATTAAATTTAAAAAAAGTAGAACTGTGTAATTGACTTGTTGACCAAATGACTGTGGTAATAAAATGTGAGAACAGCAAAAAATTGAAAACATTTTCCACAGGGGGAACTGGACAGTATTCAATTCATGTATAAGATGAGCTTATATAATTTGGCCAATATAAAAACACTGAATTAGTATTTAGGATGGTGTTTCAAGTAGAGTCAGACCAATTGTATGAGTAAGTTATTATGAGGTAAAATTCGGATGGATTCTGTTTGAGTGAGATCAATTGCAGGTCTAGAATATACTTACCCATTCTACTCAGAATGAGAAGGAATAACAGAATCCTGGTCTCAGCCTGGCTTTTCTGCTTCCTGCCTCTCACCTGGTTTGAGGTACAGACGCCTCCTCATTCTCTTGCCCTGTCGTATTCGTGTCCTTCCTTGATTTTGCAAGGGAATCTGAGTTATGATTGTCTTCCCTACGATGCTCATGTAACTTCTGCCTGTTCCTCCCCTACCCAAGGAGTCCTTCAGATGTGAGAACTGAGACCTGACTTGAAGCACAACCTCTACTCACCAGCAGTGTGATCACGGGCAAGCTTCTTAAACTCTCTGAAGCACAGTCTTTGCCCTTGAAAATGGAGATTACATGGCTTTCCAGGTTATTTGTGAGAAGCAAATGGTGGATTGTGCAAGAAATATTAAGTGAACTGCAAAGCGAAGGTGAGGTAGGGCCATAAACCTGTGCTGCACTGTGAGTGCTGGTCTCCAGCTCCCCAGTAGTTTTCTTTGAAGGGTGGTGTTGGTAGAGGGACCTCTTCTGGTACCTCATGTTGAAAGATAGATGGTGAATACAGGGATGTGTCACTTCTAAGTTCACTTACTGGACAACCGTTGAGGTATAAGTCTCTCAGCAGAGAGAGTAGATAAGGGTTTAGTCTTTAAATGTCAATATTTTTGTAATATTTCTCTGTGTGTGTGTGTGTGTGTGTGTGTGTGTGTGTGTGTGTGTGTGTTTTACTGGGGATTGATTGAACCCCAGGGTGTTCTACTTCCGAGCTACACCCTCAGCTATTTTTATTTTTTATTTTGAAACAGAGTCCCACTAAATTGAGGAGGGCCTTGTTAAATTGCTGAGGTTGGCTTCTAATCTGTGATCCTCCTGTCTCAGCCTCCCATATACTGGGATTACATGTGTGTGTTACCACATTCAGATTAAAATACTTTCAAAATATACTTAATGGGGAAGGAACTAGTGAAGAAAGAAGGAGAGATGGATTACTTACTGTGAAGAAAAGGAAACTCAAAATATATTTCAGCTGTACTTTATTGCCTCTAAAGAGCATACTCAAACATAATTTTTGATGTGTTGCTAATTCAGGGATGTTATTACTAACATTAGTTATTCTCTGCTATAACACTGTATAAATTCAGAGAGTATGTTGTGTTTTGGGTAGTTTGCCTTTATGTCAATTTCAGATTGCTTTGCACCTTGAAATTTGATTTTTAAATAGTTTTTGTTTCTTCCTTTGCTGTCACTTCTTTCAGCGATGGGGAATACTTACACTGGCTGTTTTCTCCTTGCTTTTTGCTGCTTTCTCACAGAAGTCAAGGGAGAGACTGTGTACTCCATATATACTGTCTTGTCTGTGGTCCTCTATCAGCAGAGGTCAGGTGGACACTGCAGGACTTGGAGTGCTCCTGAGGCCATCTCTACCTCTGACGCTCACAGCCTTGTCCCCATAATGTGTCTCAGGACAACCAGGACTAACATTTACTAGGTTATCACTAATATCTTACACTTAATCTTCTTTTGGTCACATCTTTCCCTCCTGCCCCATTTTCTGAATCTCTTCCAGTGTGCCCTCTGGAAGTTATGTTCAGTGAAAGAATCAAAACCTGCCTAAGGCTGAAAGAGTTGAGTATAAACTCAGATTGGAAAGAGAAAGAGCATCCCTGTCATTAATCTGGCTGGGAAGTCAGGCCAGGGTGAGGTCAGCTGTGAAGTTAACAGGAAACAGTGTTTCTGCAGAGGTCATGCAGCACCTACAAAATGGCACAAGGGTTCCCTCTTTTAGTAATAGCTTTCTTACCCAGCACCTTAGACTCACTCTGCTATCCCCATCTATTATTGAGGATACACAATAGCTAAGCCGCTCTTGCCTCATGCTGGCACCTAATACCTAGTAAATTCTTGCTTTTCCAAATTCCACTGCAGAAATAGTAACCAACTGGAGCTGATCCCTGTTTCCCTCAGGCCCCCTGAGAATCCTTCTGCAGGAACTAGACATTTAGAAAACATGCTTTCCTCTGTCCTTCTGTTGAAAGCTGCATCCGCATTTCCCATGGAGTCCCTTCCCTCACGGCATGCAGTCAGTATATCTGATTTTGTCAGACATAGGCTTGCTCATGGTTTTTATTTTTATTTTTGTGGTGCTGGGGAGTGAACCAAGGGAGGCCTACCTCTGAACTATACCCCCCAGTGAAAGGTCAGGGAAGGGAAGGGAACGGCTCTGATGCAGAACGTTTTATTAAGATAAAACCTGTTGGGCGGGGGGAGTCTCCAGGAAAAAATAGAGCTGTGTTCACTTACAGGCTGAAGGTTTATATAGGTTAATTAGGAGGGAAATTCAAATTCTGGTAGGTAGTTTTTAAGGTGGGAAAACAGGAAGTACTTAAGGCAGGAAAGGGGTTACCTGAATGTCCTTTGTAGTTTGTGCCAAGCAAGATACGGGGGAGTTCCAGTAAGATATGAGGATTTTTCTGGTAAGTAGAAAGCCTTCACAAAATGTAATTCCTTTTGCTCTGGCCAGCCATATAACACCCAGCCCTATTTTATTTTTTATTTTGAAACAGGGCCTCACTAAGTTACCATGCGCCGCTTACCTCAAATCTGCAATCTTCCTGAGTACTGGGATTACAGGCGTGTGCCACCACTCTAGGCTTGTTCTTGTTTTTTATTATTAGCTGTAATACCAATCAGTGGTAATTCCCTTTTATTGCTGAATTCATTTTGAAGTTAACATTAATGCCGTACTCTATCTAAATATGGACAGCTCTGCAGCAACCTTATCAAGCATTGGCTGTGCTTTCTTTCATATCTTACACCTCTGGGCCTGCAAATGGAAGATGAGTCCTTTTTGCTACCTTCAGAGATTCCCTTTCCTCCCTACACATGCAAAGCTTTAAATCTTGTTTCACAGAGGATACGATGTCTTCACTGACTCAATTGTCTGTTACCTTTATCTGCCTGGCCCTCATTCTATACCTTTTATTCCCTGAAATTTTTGGTTTCTGGGTCACTGACACTCTTATCAATACTGCTGTTATAATTTACATAATTTCAATACCTGTATAAATGATACTTACTGGCCTGTTTCTTGTTCTTCTCTTCTCCAATGATTTTTGTCTTTCCTCCAATCTTAAGTCATCCAATCCCATGGCTACTTCTTATGCTTTGTCAGAATGTAATATTTAAATACCTCCAAAATCTTAATTTTTTAATCACCCTCTCTGAATGTCACCTTATATTTTTCTTCAGCTTATGTCCTCTAATATTTCAACACCAACGATCTTCCAAGTCTAACAGATATGACTCCACCAGCATTTCAGTGTCCATACAACCCCTTGGTGTCCTTGTTTCTCTCACATTTTGTTTTAAATTACATGGTCTATCATTGCAATGACCTCTTCCTTGAACTTGAAGAGCAAAGCAACATTGTCTAAAAATAACTCTCTCACGATTATCTATTACATGGTTGGATAAAAACATATCACCTTTCAGTCTCAATCGATTTTATGTTTTAGCTGGACAAATTACTTTTTCATGTTAATAAAAAATAAATATAACATAAAATTCACCATTTTAATCATTTTTAAGTGTATGGTTCCCTGTTATTAAGGCATTCACTCTGTCATGCAGCCATCATTTTTAGTCATTTCTAGAGTTTTTCATCTTCTCTAACTGAAATTCCATACTCATCGTGGGGACCATGAGCATGTGGTGTTAGGCTCCTCACCTCTTTTTCTGCTAAATGCCATTGTTATATGAAAGATAACTAAGCATCTTGCCCTGACTCTGGGCCCCAGAACAATGCCATCTTTGTTAATTCTGCACATTGCCACTTTTGATGACCCTGGGCCCAGCATGTTGCCCCCTTTGCTCACGCTGTGTCCCAGAACACTGCCATCTTTGTTCTGCTTTGGTATATAAACTGGACAGGGACTATCCACTGTGCAGAAGCCCCTTGTGGAAGTCTCTTGTGGAGCACTAGAGTACTCAGTCGGCTGCCACTGGATACTAGAGGGTTACACCTCCAATTTCTGCATGCCGTAGCGGTAATAAAGCCATGTCTCACCCCCTCTCAAGGTCTTGCTTCTTTTATGGATAGACCAGATCAAACCTGCAACCTCTGAGCTTTGGTCAGTTGCACAACACACATTAAATAAAAACTCCTTATCTCCTCTCCACCTCCAGCCCCTGGCATCCAGGATTCTACTTGCTGTCTCTATGAATTTGACTATTCTAAGTACTGCATATAAGTAGAATCATAGTTCTTAAACCCTTTGCAACTGGTTTATTTCTTTTATATATACCACATTTTGATTATTCATTCACAATTAAATTTTAAAGTTATGATTACTTATCCCTATTGAACTGTCAATGCTGCTAGGTGGTCTCATTCCCTAAGTTCATTTTCCTCTCTCACTCTTGTAGACAATCATTTTACACCTTATTCTATTTTCTCAAATCCACTAAAATTCACACTCACCTATTGATCTTGTTTTTGGTTACTAAGACATTAGAAGAAGCAATCAAGACAATTTCTAGGAGATTCCATGGCTGTAATTCATGCTGTAATGTTCCACCAGAGAACATTAGCACTAACACACTGCCGTTCCACCTCTCATTCTCTGTGTACTTTGCACCATCGATCACGAGCTTTTTCTTATTACTCAAGGTCATTGCTCTAACATGTTCCCTCGCCTCCTCCCATGCAGTCAGGTTTCCTCATCAATTGGATATTTCTTATCAGTAAACAACGAGCTGGAATTTTTCTCATCATATTAAAAATAACAATGACAGCAACCCCACCACGAAACTCTGACTTTTTTTCCTTTCTTCTACCATACATTTCTTTCTCTCTCTTTGAGTAAAACTCCTTGAGAATTTTCTCTACACTTGCTGCCTCTGTTTCTCTTTGACTAACTATAGTCTGTCTTTTGGTCTTCCACCCCAATGAAACATTTCATATCAAGGTCATAGTGACTTCTAAGTACATTTCTTTTGGGATGTATTCCCCGTAGTGTGCCAAGGAGCATACGTAGTTAAGTTTAATTGACACTTCTCAGACCTCGTAATACTTGATTCATCAAAAGTATTTGGCAATACAAATCTCTGCATTGTCTTTGATAAACTTTTTTGCTTGTCTTCCTCCTATTCCATTATTTCTTTTTGTTAATCCTCTGCTGCTTTTTTCCTCATGTCTCTGATTTGTAAATGATAGTGATAGTCCTTGAACCTCTTTTAGTTTCTCTATATAATGAACTCCTACTGAGTCTTAAAGCTCTTAATAAGTCTCCTGATTATACGTTGAGAATAGTTCCAGGGTGGCGCTTCCTGAAACTCCAGGGTTATATGTTTAATTGGATACTTGAAATTTTACTTACATGTCTAACAGTTTTCTCAAACATATATTCCAAATGGAGAACCCAATGTTTTTTTCCCCCCAAACCTACTGTTTGTATAACCTTTGCCATTTTAGCAAACTGCAACTGTATTCTTGTAATTGGCTGAGGCAAGAAATCTTAGTCATAGTTGATTTTTCTCTTTCTTTTACAACCTATATCCAGTCAGTCAAGAAACATTACTGACTGTACCTCCAAAATGTAACTATAATCTGACCACTGTACTTAGCTTCTTGCTTCATCTCTGACATGCCTTTACCCACATGTCACTTACTCAGTGGAAGTCGAGAGCCAACACATTGGACCCATTTCCTCAACCACAACAGTGTCTATCTCTCTTTGCATGTTCATCTCCCCCTCCACCCCCCGGTACTAGGTATTGAACCAGGGGCATTCTACCTCTGAGCTACACCCCTAGCCCTTTTAATTTTGAAAAAGGGACTCACTGGGTTGCTGAGGGTCTTGCTAAATTGCTAAGGTTGGCCTCAAACTTGCCATCCTCCTGTTGGCCTTACCTTACCAAGTACTGGGATTACAAGTGTATGCCAGTGCACCAAGCTCTGCTCCCTTTCTTTAGTTTTTGCTGTTACTTAATGTGCTGTATATTTTACTTGTGTATCTTTTATATCTATACTACCCCCGGAAGAATATAAATACCATGAAAGTAAAGATTTTTTTAAAACTAGTATAGAGCAAATGCTTAAAACAGTGCCTATCTCATAGATTGAATTTAATAAATATTTGCTAAATAAATGAAAAATATCAGTACTGAGAATTTTAAAGAGAAATTCATTAAGAGTTATGTTCATTTGAAGAATAACAAAAACAAAGAATACCTTGGTTATTATCTCCACGGTTCTTCTGTGAGTAAACTTTTGAGTTTTATGAAGCAGCAGCTTAGTAAGCAGTGATGACAATGGAGTACCTATTGTGCAGGAGCCATCTCACCTGTTTTATTCACTTCTTATTGAAGCTGTACAAACATGAGAAATAGCTATTATTATCTCTGTTTTACAGATGAGACTAAGCAATTTGTTTGAAATCACCTTACTATCAAGTTATTGTGCTGGGTTTAAAAATCAGTTCCATCTGACTTCAAAGGGCAACATATTTTTTCCTCTTTGTAATACATTAGTTACTTTTTGACTCCTGGCTGGTGTTTTGGTTAATGGGGGCATTAATGTATGCAATAAACTAGGCAGAAAAACAAAATGATATGCCATTATGTTTACTTAGTTCATTATTTTCTTTATTACACAGACTTCAGTATAATGTAATTTTAATATCATTTTTATTTGTGGAAGACCTGAGCAGCCAAAATATAGGGCAAGCATTGTTCTCACTTTTAATTGCAAATTAAAGGTTACCCCGTATCAAAAGTTGCATGCAAATAATATTAGAATCAGGTGTGCTTGACCTCTTTTTGTGTAATATTTAGCTGTTAAAATGAATTTTATTTGGTTTGAATATTTCTCTTGCATTTGGGAGGCAATAAAAAAGCCCTCCTGCAGCTAATTTAATAACAGCAAATTCTCATGGACATAATGCAAATATCTGCTGTGAGGCAAAGCTTGCTATGTTTTATTTATTTATTTCTGCATTCATTATATTGATTGCATGTTAATGGGATGCAGGGATTCTAACAAAGAAAGAGAAAATTGGAAAGGTAAATGTGAGAGAAAATTAGTGGGCTATTTGTCCTTTTTTTGACTAGACACTGATTTTTGTTTTGAGTTTTGTAACTCATTTACTTTGCAACCATTATAAGCAACATAGATTTCACTCAAATTTTGAAATGCAATTTGGAACAATCTTTGGAATACATTTTTAGTTATTGGATAAGATACATTGATAAATTAATATTTTTTCATACATAAAATTTCAGCTTCTAAACTAAAGACAATGTTCATTGTAATTCACATGTAGTTAAATAAAGCAGTGGTTTAGGCATTATAAGAACTGATTCCTAGTTCCAACATTTACATTTTCCTTCCTTCTTTTCTTTTTTGGTACTTGGGATTGAACCCAGGAACATTCTATCTCTGAACTACACTCCAGCCCATTTATTTATTTATTTTATTTGGAAACAGAGTTACCTAAGTTGCTGAGGCTGGCCTCATACCTACACTTCTGTTTTAGCCTCCCAAGTACTGGGATTACTGGTATGCACCATGGTACCTGGTTACATTTATACTTTCTTAATATCTTTATGTCTTGATATTTTTCCTCTGATAATTAAGCATAATCCTCACTCATATCTTAGTGAGTATATTTAGATTTTGATAAGATAGTATATAAGAAATTGCTTTATAAACTCAAATTCCTATGTGACTGTAAAATGATAGTGGTTTTGCAATGTTTGTTATGGGGAAAGGAGTTGAGTGTTTTCTCTGAAAATCAATAGCTTTGGATTATAACATTCACGTTTTTTAGTTAATGCAGAATTTCCTGGTGTCTATAGTAATCCACCAATGAATGGACTTAAACTATAGGACAGGTAACTGAGCAACAGAAATTCAGATTGTATCTTTTCCACCTTCATGTATCTTTTTTTTAAAAAACAAAACAATTCATATATGTGGAATGGAGAGAGAAAGTAGGTCATAGGAGGGACTGTAGATGAAGAAGTTTCCTTAGATGAGCAAAGAAGATGACCTAACTGAAAGTGATGGGGGGGGGAGCACTCTAATGCACATGATGTACGTTCACAAACATATCAAAGTCAATCACTAAGCTGAATATGAGAAGGAGGGAGTGGAGAGGGAATGGGGTGGGAATTGGGGAAGGGTTAAATGAGAGCTATATGCATTCATGCCTCAGCTTGTACCTCATTAAAATGTATGATTATAATGCACCAATAAAAAAACTTCATGTTTTTATCTTACTTTTTATTGATATAAACAAGGCAATAATACACATTTAAGTGCATATATCTTTGCATATTTAGTCCCAAATTCTCTCATTGAAATGGCATGTACTTTACAAAGCCTTTTTCCCAGGACCTTTATGAATTAAAAATGGAAGACTCTTTCTTTGGCCTCTCCTCAATTCTTCACTATAATAATTTTAAGTCTACAAGAAGACATTGTGAATATCGTTTTCCACACTACATACAAATACTGACATAATAAAAAAGAAAAAATAGACCTTTTTGTTAGTAATTTCTAATTGTTATGTGGCAAGAGAACATATTCTATATGACTTATCTTTGATTTCATGGCCCAGAATATGGTCTATTTTAGATAAAGTTCCATTTGTATTTAAAAACATATCTGTTTTACTGTTGTTGGGTGAAGTGTTCTGAAAATGTCAATTTGATCAAGTTAGTTGATTGTGTTTGAGTTTTCTATGTCTCTATTCTACTCTTTACAGAGCTTCTGTAGCAAAGTACCATAAATCTGAGTATTTTAAATTGTTACTTAAGGCATCATCTGAGTTCTTCCTTTTTACAGCAGTAGGGAAAGACCTGTTCCAGGGCTTTATCTCAGCTTTTGGCAATTCTTTGGCTTTTGGCAGTGTGATTCCAGTCTTCATGTGTTGTCATCCCAGTGTGCATGTCTCATTTGTCCAAATTTCCCCTCTTTATAATCTAATTCACTCATATTGGCTTAAGCACCTATTTTACTTCAATATGACCTCAACTTTCTGTATTCTGGAAGTTAGGACTTAAATATATAAACTTTTAGGTAACACGATGCAACATGTAACAGCCTCTTTACCAACTGTCTGTGTCCTTTTATGCTTTTAAGAGATAGGTATTAACATTTTTAACTGTGAATTTGTCTATTTCTGCATTTCCTTGCATGTGTCTTGGATTTTGCTTCATGAATTTGAAATATTATTAAGCCATCCATCAGTACTTGGGAGGCTGAGAGACAGGAGGTTTCTGATTTGTGGGAATCTGATACTGTCGCAGGTTTGAGGCCAGTGCCTGGTAACAATGAGAATCTGTTTTTTTTTTTTTTTTAAGAAAACAAAAGAAATGATGTTATTAGCTTTCGAATCCACAGACAACAGGAAAGTGAAAGTAGGAATTTTATTTAAAAGGAGCAAGGAAAGAGAGAGGCAGGTCACCTGTAGGAACCTTGGCTGACTTCAGAGTCCAGCAGAGTCTGGCACTGGACTTCTGGGACTGCTAGAGTGTAGCCTGGGCCAAGCACTGTCAATTGTACATTGCCTTTCCCCCCAAATCCCTCAATCCACCAAAGAGAAGCAGGGTTAAAGTTGTCATGCAGGTTAAAGTTGTCCCGAGAGGGCAGCAGATATTGATGCTGAGGATAGGGTTTTAAACCCCGTAGGTATAGACATCAACAAATGAAGAAAGTCCCCATTTTTCATCTTGTCTTTCTTGACATAGTTAATGTGACATCTATGGCCTTTAATTCCCCTAAGTCATGAGACTCTTCTGCATGTTTGTTCCCTGGTCTATACAAAGCAACAGCCCATGAGTCTAAGGTTGGTGCACATAGATCTTTGGTTCCCAACATCTTGGCTCCACTCCTCCACTTCTAATTGTTTGTGTCAGGTCCCATGAACAACACGTGGCCACCTTCCTTCTTAAGGGGACTGGATTCTGTTGGATTCTGTTTTTTTTTTTTTTTTTTAACCCTTACCTCCTGGGAGTCCCATTTCCTCACTGCCTACCCAATATGTAACTCCTCATTATTATAGCTTATTTCATATAATCCTTTCTTTAAGTATGTGAGTCAGATTTATTTTTAAAAGACCAGAGAAAAAGTTATAGGTAACCATCAGAGACTGAATGTGGCCCACAAGAGTTCATTTTTTTGAATCTAAAATCTGTGTTTATTTTACCAAATTTTTTACAGGTGCTAGAGAAGACCTGAAGCTGAGGCTCAATCTACAGATGATAGGGATGATACAGATGTAATATACCCTGCAAGCACCAGATATGAAGGAGTATATAGGCTGTTATGCCCTTTGTGAATATTTTCCCATTTAAATTATGTATGTTTAGCTCTTTTTACAATTAAAATCTTGTTAATAGATGCATAGGAAGAGTGACTATTCCGTAGTGCTGCACATTTCTAGAAATATAAACGAAACTATAAGAGATATAAAGTTTACAATTTGTAAAGGAGTTATCTAAAATGTACATTGGTGTTTTGGGAAAAACAAAATGAAAACTTTTTTTTAGCAAAGGGTATCTCTAATGCTTGAAAATGCAATGCTACAAAAACTTAAATCAGGCTCAACAATTCTTGAGACTATGATCTAAATCAAAAGGCTTTTGGATAGCTTATGAATTTTTTTTCTTTCCTGAACTGTTGGAAACCATAGATTTGAAAGAAATTTCACACAGATATGATTATCAGAGAACTGATAAACTGTTATCTCTGCAGAACAGGGGATAAGCAAGTCAGTGTTTTGTAAGACCAAAATCTTCAACCTGAGAGATATTAGAGGCTATTCTGAGAAAGTCAACCTTAAAAAATGGTTGTTATAGGTGTTCATGAGAAAGTCTTACCAACAGAAACTTTCCTAAGTCACTTAAATGTAAATAAATGATTTTATATTAAATGGCTTGAAAAGGTTTTTGGCTTTTTCCCACTAAATAAAAAATATAACTGTGTAACTAAAATGTTAGTCTCTGAAGCAATAGCCTCTAATTTTTCAAATTGAACCTCTTACTGGTAAAAAATTTAAAAGCACACATCTCCAAATTATTTTACTTTTGTTTATTCTAAAATTACATAGTGAATTATTGTGTATTATAAAAATACAAATACAATTTTAAAGCATAAATAAAAATGAAATAAATATTTAAAAGTTAAAAAATTTAAGCATAAGCTGGGCGTGGTGGCACATGCTTGTAATACCAGTACTTGGGAGGCTAGCCTTGGCAACTTAGCAAGGCTCTCAGCAACCTAGTGGGACTGTTTCCCAATAAGATATAAAATCAGGCTGGGGGTATATCTTGGAGGTAGAATGCCTCTGGGTTCAATTACTAGTACCAAAAAAAAAAAAATTAAGTATATAACAAATTTTTGCATTCATTAAAATACAATTATTATTATTAATAGAAATAGAATACATTTCATTCCTTTTGAAAATTTTGGTTTAGCATATTGTAATTATGTTAAAGTCTCCCTACTGGTGTATTTCCAGTAGGGAGACGTTTTATGAATAGAAAGTAAATAAATGCACCAAGATGTAGGTAGACATAGCTAGATGGGGTGTGAGAAGGCCACGATATTTTTATTTATTTATGTATTTATTTATTTATTTATTATTTATAGTGGAAATTGAACCCAGAGTTATTCTACCTATGAGCTACACCCTTTTTTTTTTAATTTTGAAAGAGAGTCTTGGTAAGTTGATGTTTGAGACACATATGTATAATGTATACATTCTCTTTTACTCATGCATTCAATCTGGTAAACAGTTTTGGCTTCTAATCAGTTTTCTGTAGTGTGTGTCAACAATGTTACTGAGAGGATACTAGATAGGAACAACTTTCTTATAGGTCAATTTCAATTTTAAATGATAGTGAGTTACACTTGATTTTATGTTCTCATTTTCTTCATACACCTATAACTTGCATATCAGCTAGTATTGTTTATAGAGCTTTGGGGGGGTGGTTTGATCAATTCTCAGGGTTAAAAATAACTGGAAAATAAGCATATTGCTCCATGCCAAGAGTATGGCAGATATTTCCACAAATCATAGAAATAATATATGGTGGCAGACTTCCTTCAGTGGTAAAGTGGTAATGCAAAATAATCTTCCTTATGATCAGTGGCTTGGGGATATTTTGCAGGTTACAGCAGTGAAACTGACAGGAGTGGTGCTATACAAAACCAGAGAGAGGTAATCTTGCCTCTCTTACCACCTGGGGAGTTGGATGATTATATTGCTGTGATTTTTCTAGGTTAAAATAATTTTTCTCATGTTCTAGTCTTAGCATGTGGGTCTGTATTCCAATTATTTACTTTAATAGGTCCCAAACTGTACTGACATTCAGACTTCATTTGGCCTTTGAAAGTCATAAGGAATGCTCATGTGATATATAGTTCACAAAATAGAAAATTACCAGATCATACAAATATAGTGCTAACTTGCATTATATGCTAAAATAGAAATTAAGCCTGCAATTTTGGTTATTGTAAGATCTAGAAATTGCTTTGCAGATATTTCAAAAAGCTGTACAGTATTGTGGAAGATACAATTACTATGCTGTAGCAATAATAATTAGAGAGGAAGAACTCCATTTATTGCTCTAAGTCAGCAAGAAAAATCAACAGGATAATAGGGCTAATACATAACTTGTTAGGAAGCTTCTGAAACCACTGAATTATAGTTTACTCAACTCTTTTTCCATTTTCTACCTTTTGTGTCATTTTACTGGTTACTGAATATCCCTATTGGAAAGAAAATGGAGGAGAAAGAAATAGAAAATGGAAAAATACATTTCTATTTAGAGACACTTTCAAGTAAAGGATAAACTAAACATGACTTTATGACTTGTTAAATGATTAAATTTTCAAAATTCTGAGAAATTAGATGGTAATTTGTAATACATATCTACAGGTAATAAAGGATGCCAAGATGAATGTATCTGTGTACAAGGAAAAGTTTTACAAGCTCTGCTTGAGACTACTCATTTTAAAAAAACATTCAGAACAACTAAAATTCTAGGATAAACTAAAGATGACAGACACCTCCTTGAGGTTTATCTTAGTGCAAAATAACCAGAAGCTAAAACTAAATATTGTCTCATTTGCTAGCTGTTGTCTACTCAAAAACAATTGCTTGAACGGAACATCCAAGATAGTGATGGCAATAAAGACATGGTAAGCTGCTCCTAGAACGCTCAGTATACAACTAGTAAGATTGAATGCATAATAGATGAGATTAGCCAATTGAGGCTGTCATACAAGCAAGAATTTTCCTTTCTTTCTTCCTTCCTTCCTTCCTTCCTTCTTCTTGTGGTACTTGGGATTGAACCCAAAAGTGCTTTACCTCTGAGCTACACCCCCCAGCCTTACTTTACTTTATTTTGAAACAGGATTTTGCTAAGTTACTCAGCACTGGCCTCCAACCTGGAATCTTTCTGTCTACCTGTGATATTCCTGTCTCAAGTACTGTCTCCCAAGTACTGTGATCACAGGCATGTGACACTTTGCTCTGCCAAGAAAGGATTTCTAAACGTATCACTGGGAGGCTTGGAGTTGCTAGGGTATAGAAACAAGAAGGCATAACAAAAATGTGAGTATAACTTAAGAAAGTTGAAGCTTCAATATATGTAATCTATACCGAGCAAAAGAAACTGATAGTAACCAATATGGAAAAGGTTTTTAGAGAACCTAAAAAGGATGTGCTCAAATGCAAATCTCCACTCTGGGAGGGGACCATCCCTATTAACCCTGTAGGCATTCTGATCTTCAGTATCCACCTTTATCTCAGGGATGGATGCTTTATTACCACAGCTCAGTGGCTCATCAAGTAGTGTATATTACATGTTTAATTTTACAATTGTAAGGCAAATGTCTGTGGTTTTAATTATAATTTTGGGGGGGAAGGGTCAGGGAGACAAACAATAGAACCTCTTTTCTCCAACAGCAAATAAATTCATTGAATAATTTGACAAATATTTATTGACATCTATTTTATGCCTGGGTCTAGGTCTATATCACTAAATGAAATAAGCCTGGTCTTTGCTTTCATGGCGTCTTTAAAATATACTTACTTGTTAATGGTGATTTATCAGTATTAAAAAAAAATCTGGACATGATGTTTAATTTACTTAATCTCATAATTTGCTTAGCACAGATTAGTCACTCCAACTTGGATTACTCTGTGAGCATTTGTTGAAAAGTTAGTTTCCGGAGATGCAGGTAAGAAGAGAAATCTTGACTAAAATGTCCCCAGGTGAGTGCTCAGAGCAAAGACATTATCTGCCTGGCTGGTTTGTCACCTCCGCTGATATCTCTATCTTGTTTCTTCCTACCTGAAACAAATTATATTTTCAGAAGTGGTCACGAGATGAGATTCCAAGTGAAGCATGTAAAAAATTAAAAGGAAGCCGGGCGTGGTGGCGCACGCTTGTAATCCCAGCATTCGGGAGGCTGAGACCGGAGGATCCGGGTTCGCGGCTAGCCTCAGCTACCTAGTGAGGCACTCCGCAACTTAGTGAGACTCGGTTTCAAAATAAAGAATAAAAAATAGGGCTGGGGGTATAGCTCGGAGGTAGAATGCCCCTGAGTTCAATCCCCAGTAC
>PVLC010010556.1:0-50001 GCA_004027655.1 Graphiurus murinus | reverse complement strand
GAGCTATACCCCCAGCCCTATTTTTTATTCTTTATTTTGAAACCGAGTCTCACTAAGTTGCGGAGTGCCTCACTAGGTAGCTGAGGCTGGCCACGAACCCGGATCCTCCGGTCTCAGCCTCCCGAATGCTGGGATTACAAGCGTGCGCCACCACGCCCGGCTCTATTTATTTACTCTTTTAAAACTCTGCCTACTTTTATTACTAGTTACCTTTTCATGTGCTCTTCCTTGGAAGACAGTGGAATTTAAATTGTATTTCTGATTTAACTCGGAAAATTTTAGTAACATATCTATACTATGATCTTTGTACCATGTAGAACTGACTCCATATTCTTTTTTTGATTCACCAGATTTATTGATCACCCATGTGCAGAGTACTGGGCTAGACATTGTGTAGGCTCATTTTGATTTAGCACAAATTTTCATAATAGGAAATTTCAAAGTATGCAAAAGTAAAACAGCATAATGAACCCCAATGTGCCATTCACCTGGCTTTAGCAATCTTCAACTCATGGCCAATATTGTTTTATCAACTCCCATCTGGATTATTTTGAAACAAAATCCTAGACATCACATTTCATTTTAGCATACTTAATATATTTTTGATATATTGATACATATTTGTAGATAACTTATGTAGATGACTAATGCATATGCATAAAATATATCATTTACATGATACCTTTCCTGAAAAAGCAGAAAGTTGAGTTTACTAGCCACACAGAGCATGCAGAGCAAATGCACATCACAGTTGCACTGGAGAAGGCAGGGCAAGTGACCTCTAGTTTCCATTTTGCAACAGCTGTAAAGATGCCAAGCAGAGGTGGTGATGCTTGCCCCAATCATAATGCCTGCCTTTGTTCTTCTTTTTTTCCTAATCCCAACAAAATATCTATTCAGTGCTGCATGGTGTGAGTACCTTGGGGTTTTTAGAAAAGAATCCCCTTGTAGACAAAGAGCTTACAGTCTACACATTATATGAGAGTAATAACTAACAAATGCATAGGATTTATATAGTTTACAAAGCACTTTTCACAAGTAACTTCTTAAGGCCATCTTATAAAGAAAGTATTGGCATTAGTCCCATCTGATACATGATGGGACTTTGCTTTGCAAATGGTAAGTAACTTAACCAAACTAAGACCTAGCAAATGGCAGTTAGACATTATGTCCAGGGGTCCTTTCTCCTTCACACTGTTAACTACTGTGAGAACTTAGGCTGAAGACAGAAATGGAGCATAAACCAGGAAGATGTAAGATAAGGAAAACATTAAGAAGGAAAATAGAGAGCTGGGTGTGGTGGCGCACGCTTGTAATCCCAGCATTTGGGAGGCTGAGATGGGAGGATCCGGGTTCACGGTCAGCCTTAGCAACCTAGTGAGGCACTCCGCAACTTAGTTAGACCCGGTTTCAAAATAAAGAATAAAAAATAGGGCTGGGGGTATAGCTCGGAGGTAGAATGCCCCTGAGTTCAATCCCCAGTACCGCAAAAAAAAAAAAAAAAGAGAGAGAGAGAGAGAGAAAGAAAATAGAATCAATAAAGGGACAGACAGGGCCTTAAAATACTAAGAGGAGGAGAGTTTATGTCCTGGTATGTTGGTCCCTCCTCAGTCCCATAGAAGCCATACCAGAGACAATCAAAGAGTAACTGAGAGGAGTCTGGCCATTCTAAAGTGACAGACAGCTGAAGACTGGGCTTATGAATCTGGGAATATTGAATGGCACAGGAAGGGGGACAACCCTATTTTGTTACCAACCTTGGCTTGAATTTTTTCTTTGATACTGCAGATTGACCGAGAGCATTCTATCTCCAAACTACACCCCTAGCCCTATCTTTTATTCTTTATTTTGAAACAGGGTCTCACTAAGTTGGGGAGGGCCTCACTAAGTAGCTGAGGCTGGCCACAAACCTTTGATCCTCCTGTCTCAGCCTCCTAAGTACTGGGATTACAAGTGTGCGTCACCACGCCCAGCTTTGACAGATTTTTAAGAAATTGTGGTTGTGTAATATTCATTTTTAATAAGTACATGAACATTGTACAATAATCAACAATACAAAAGACTACACATTCAAAGGAGGCTTTCCTCCCACCCTGGCTCTTGTAGCTCAGTTTACAAATTCCTTAAAAGCAAACAGTACTGTCATTTTCTTGTGTATACTTCTAGAGCAATACTATATATACATAAACATACGTATTACTGTCCTTTATCTAACTTTCAGGAGCATATGGAAATGTGTTTTTCTGTGTCAGTGAGTATTACCACTCTAAAACCCTACTTGTAGTTACTTACTGACATATCTGTCTGACTCTCTAGCTTTGTGTCCTTGGCCAAAGGTATTTAATCTTCCTAAACTTTCTTATATGTAAAATGGGGGGAGGATTGCAAGATGACTCATACAACTTTATGGGGTTGAAAGGCTCAAATGAATGACACATAATGCATGTAAACTGCATAGCACAACTGGCAGAGTAAAAACTCAAATGTTCAAATATTCTTATTGTATTTCTAACATGTCTGTATGTTCACATGCACACACACAAATGGAAGCTATTGAGTTATTATACAAGTGAGCAAAGATAAATGGAGAAAAATGTTTATTACAACATTTATAATAGCAAAAATAGTGGAAATAATTTATAGGTCTTATAAAAGGGGATGGTTAAATACAATGGACTACTATTAACTCATCCAGGGAAGGAGACAAATTTGTAAATGCTGACATAGAAGATTGTCAAGCTATATTTAATGGAAAAAGCAAGATGTAGAATATTTAATATATTCAATAAGTTTTATATTTAATAGAAAAAGCAAGAGGCTTAGAATGTCATTTGTTGTGTGCATCTTTAAAAATTATTAGCATACTCAGAAAATAATAGCTAACCTTTACTGAGAGCTTCTTATATACCAGCATTGTTCTAAATACTTTATATGAACTGACTCATGTTATTTATTCAAGAACATTCAGAGGTAGCACTCAGATCCAGGCAGACTCAGTGTGTGGCAGATCCAAGATCCAAACTAGGGTGCTTAACCTCTGAGGCTGGGAAAGGAAGCTGTTAACAGTGGTCTCTCCCAGGTAGAGAGGGAGGAAGGCTGGCTAGGGAGCCATCTGCAAGTACAGAGCAGGTGGAAATAGAAGGTAGAAGGAGGATTTTTACTTGTTTTATGCAAATAGTTATTTTATAATTAGAAAAGAAAAATACTTTGTTTTGTGGTACTGGGGATTAAACCCAGGGGCATTCTATCTCTAAGCTATATCCCTAGCCCTATTCTTATTTTTATTTGGAAACAGGGTCTCGCTAGGTTGATGACAGCCTCACTTCTTGCTGAGGCTGTCCTCAAACCTGCAATCCTCCTGTCTCAGCCTCCCAAGTACTGCTATACAGGCATGTTCCACAATGCCCAGCTCAAAAATAATTTTTTAAAAATGTTAAAATTTACCGGGAGTAGTGGTGCATGCTAGTAGTCCCAATACTTGGGAGGCTGAGACAGGAGGATTGCAGGTTCGTGGCTAGTCTCAGGAACTTAGTGAGGCCCTGTTTCCAACTAAAAATAAAATAGGCTAGGGGGTGTATCTCAGAGGTAGAATTCCCCTGGGTTCAATCTCCAGTACCACAGAAAATGTTAAAACTTACAATTTTGAATTTGGGGGGAAAAGCAAAAGAAGTAATAGGTTACAGTCATGAAAAATGTAAACAGACCAGCTTTGTGTCTACATTTTTACATGCATTTTCAATTTCTTTTTAGGATAATTTCCTAACTGATATCACTGGGTACAAATTTTTAAGGTACATTGCCATAGTATTTTACAGAAAAATTGTGCTAGGTTATATTCTCATCAGTAATGGATCAACGTCACTACTCTTCAACACATTGGGTATTACAAATTCTTGTAATTATAAAAGTAGTACATTTCTCATTATTTAAAGATTAAACAGCACAAAAGTACTAAAGTAGCTTAACAAGCTGTCTTCTCACCCTCAAATTACATTCTCTAAGAGTAGCTAGTAAGAATTATTTGTTGTAAATATATCTTCTCAGAGCCTTTTTACCTACAAACTTGTATATATATGGAGTTACACATTGTGTGTGTGTGTGTGTGTGTGTGTGTGTGTGTGTGTTACTGGGGATTGAACCTAGGGGCATTCCAATTCTCAGCCATACCCCCAGCCCTATTTTATTTTGAAACAAAGTCTCACTAGGTTGCTGAAAGTCTCAGTACATTGCTGAGGCTGTCCTAGAACCTGTGATTATCCCAGGTACTTAGCCTCCCACATACTGGGATTACAGGTATGTGCTACCAGACCTGGATGCACATTTTTAATATAGTGGCATTATACTATGAGTACATAATGTTACACAATTTGCTCTTTTATTCTATGATGTAGAACTCCTTCCTTGTCCACATATAAATCTACCTCATTCTTTTTCAGTTATGCTCTGTAGAATAAGTAGTTTATTTAAGGATTTGTCTATTTTTTGTATGTAGTGCTGGCGATAGAACCTAGGGGCATTCTACCTCCAAGCTATACTCCCAGCCCTATTTTATTTTTTGTTTTTGAAACAGGGTCTTGCTAGGTTGCTGAGGCTGTCCTTGAACCTGTGATCCTCCTGTCTTAGCCTCCCAAGTACTGGGATTACAGGCATGCACCACCACTCTCAGCTTAGGGTTTATCTACTAATAAAATGGGCTATGTTTATTTTTTTCATGATTACAAATAATACTGCAGTGACTTTCTTACACATGTATACTTATGTAGTTAATACTTGTGGCTGTAGAATGAAGTGTACTAGAAGTGGGGCTGCAAAGTGAAAGGTTTGTGCATTTAACATTGGAATAAGTATTTTCACATTGCTTCTGAAACTATTTAGAATAGTGGATGGAAATCGGGAGGGAGGAGGGAAGGGGGAATGGAAGGTTTGAGGAAGGAAGCAAACCAAACATTATGTCCATATATGAAGGTATCAGTAACAACCTTACTAGCCTGTATGGGGAGGGAGGAGGGGCACAACTGGGATGATGTTAGAATGGAGCCACATTAAGAGATGTGTGCATATATGAATGTATCACTCTGAATCTCACTGTGATGTATGTTTTAGTCAGCTTTCCCATCACTGTGATCAAAATACCCAACAAAAACAATTTAGAGGAGGAAAGGCTTATTGGTACTCGTGATTTCAGAGGTTTCAGGCCATAGGACCGGCTCTGAGAGATAAATTTCCACTGTGGTGGCAGCAGCAGCAGGGAGGTGGTAGAGGGACATAGCTGTCACATCATAGCAACCGAAAGCAAAGAAAGGAGAGGAGGGGGCCCCACCAACATATATAGTCCCTAAGACCACACCCCCAATGACCCACCTCCTCCAGCCATGCCCCACTTCTAAACCTTGCTGTATTAGGGACATGCTTTCAACAAATGAGTTTTTGGGAGACATTTTACATCTAAACTCTAATGATGTATAATTATATTACACCAATAAAATTCTTTAAAAATTTGAAATAAGTACTGTCACATTCCTTCTGAAACTTTACCAGTTTATGCTCCCACACTGTCTAATTATGTATACCTGGCTGGATATTATCAGACTTTAATTGTTGCCAATCTGATTATCTCACTTAATTTTTACTTCTGTTATCACTAGTAAGGTTGGGCCTATGTTGATTTTTTTTAGTCATTATTTATTTCTCCTGTGAATTGCCTATTTCTCCCTTTCTCCATTTTTCTCTTGGCATTTGGCTTTTTGTAAATGGAATTGTATAACTGGGTGCTATGGCTCAGGCCTGTAATCCCAGTGACACGGGATCCTGAGGCAGAAGGATCACAAGTAAGATTCCAGCCTCAGCAACGTATCAATATAAAGGGGCTCAATGGTAGAGTGTCCCTGGGTTCAATCCTCAGATATGCCCATAAGATAGCATCGTATATCCTAGAATAGTAGGCACTTTCTGTAATCTAGGTATTAATTCTGTCAGTATATGCAAACATTTTCACAATTTGTTCTTTTTTTGTGGGTAATACTAGGGATAGATCTCAGGGCCTCATGCAAGTTACATAAGTGATTTGCCACCGAGGTATACGCCCAGCCTGATTTGTCTTTTAACTTAGTTTGTGGTATCCTTTGCTGTACAAAATTACTAATTTTTAGTTTCTTCTTTTCCTTTATGGCTTACTTGTAAGGCCCAAACTCAAGATTATAAAAAAGAATTACCAGTTTTCTTCCATTACATTTATAGTTTATAATTATATTTTTAATTCATCTCTAATATTTTCCTATAGTATGAGGAAAGAAATCTCATTTTATACATATATATATTATGAGGAAAGGAATCTCATTTTTTAATGAATAGGCAATTGCGCCATCATGTCTTCTCTCAATTTATCTGAAATGCCACCATTATCCTTCTCAATTTCATTTCCATGTCCATAGTGGTCTGTTTTCAAACTTTTTAGTCTCTTCCACTGATATATGTCTATCCTTATGCCAGATTTTAAATGCTATTATGTTATAGTATATTTTTATATCTTCCTTTTGTCCCTAGAAGTTTCATTTTTTTATTATCAGTTTTTAACTGTACAATTAAGATATTCTGTTGCTTTCTCCTGAAATTTAATTTATTTTCTTTTTCCTGTGCTATATCCTTTAGTAATTCTTTTTTTTAATGTGCCTTTATTGGTACATTATGGTCTCACATCATAATGTAAATCATATTGAAAATGACATACATGCACACAGCACTTGTTGCCTCCCCCACCTTTCATCTCCCCCCTTCCATACAGAGTACTGAGATTGACATTGGAAAAAAATATGGAATGCTTCATGAATTTGTGTGTCATCCTTGCACAGGGGCCATGCTAATCTTCTCTGTATCATTACAGTTTTAGTATATGTGCTGCCAAAGCAAGCACTTATATCTTCTTTTTAAAGATAGTCATGTTGACCTGATAATAGAATCAATTTTAATAGATATATAGTAATGTAACATTATACTTTAATGATATGTTTTCATTATAGATAATAGTATGTTTTACTCTTCTTCAGTGGCAAATTTATTTTTTCTGAATGTTTCACATATATCTACATATACACATATGTAACTGAAATATTTTGTATATAGAAATATATACAAAATTCTTGAAACATTTGGTTATGATTTTTTTGTACTGGGGAAATCAGAGGCATTCTACCTCTGAGCTATACCTCCAGCCTGTTTTTATTTCAAAATAGAGTCTCACTATGTTGCTGAGGTTGCCCTCAAACCTGTGATCTTCCTGTCTCGGCCTTCCAAATACTAGGAATACAGGTGTGCTTCACAATGCCCTGCTGGTTATGATTTTTAAAAATTTTTAATTTTTGTCAAGTGCAATTAAATTCTATCAATTTTAATGAAATTCCATGTCTTTAAAAGTATCAGTTTATGTATTTCATGTAGGGAATGTATCCTGATAATGATATTCACTATAGTGTTAAGGTCAGAAAACATTTTTAATTGATGTCTATAACTTCACAGGAGTTATTCACATGAATTTGTTCTCTATAAAGCACTGTCTAAGGCCGGACGTTGTGGCACATGCTTATAATCCCAGTACTTAGCAGGCTGAGACAGGACAATCACAGGTTTGAAGTCAGCTCAGCAATTTAGTGAGACCTTTTACAACTTAGTGAGACCCTGTTTCCAAATAAGAAATAAAATTGGGCTGGGGATGTAGCTCAGGGGTAGAATGCCCCTGGCTTCAATCCTCAATGCCACAAAAAAAAAGAAAAGAAAAGAAAAAGAAAGTACTGTCTAATAACTTATTCCTCTTCCCCTTAACTCCCTCCAGTCTGACCATTGTTATATGAAGTTGAATTGTATAAATTGTTATTAACTATTTTGCAAACAATCTGATATTTACATTTTCCCTGATTTTATGGAGATATTCAAATATACTAATTGAATTACTCTTTTCTTATAATGAATGTGCTTTTATTTCTAAAAAAGAAGAAAAAACTTTAAGGTATTAGGAAAGACAGCATCTGAGAATAGAAGCTGATATGCATTCTCATTGAGAAATTATTCTCTTGGATTATAATCGATAACATGGTAAAGGAAGAACCAATGAAGGCATTAGAGGGTTGTACCTAAAACTTTTATAGTTTGACCCTAAGATAGGTAGACATTTGGTTTTTATACCTTTCGGACAATAAATACATTAGTCTACATACAGTAAGTCCTATTTTAATAAAGAAAATATTTATAGTGAATAACCAAATGAAACGCCTTCCACTGGTGGGAGAAATTATTTTCAAATTGCTGAGAAATGCAGTTCTAAAATTCATATGTAAGTATTATTTAATCCATTGAATTATACACGGGTAACTTGTAACATAACTTTTATATAACTCTTTGAAAATTCTTTTTGTACTTAATATTTGTTTACTTACTTGATCAGTTAGTTCAATTATAGATGAATTTCTTGTTGAAATTGTTCATTCAGATTTCCTAACTATTCAAGAGCTAGGCCAGTTCTGTATAATAGAACTTTTCTGCGATGATGGAAACAATCCATATCTGTGCTTTCTAATACTAGCTGCATATGGCTAATAAGTTCTTAAAATGTTGTTAGTGTGATTGAGAAACAAAATTTATTTTATTTTATAATAACTAGCTTTAAATGTTTAAAAGCTGCACAATCAAGACCACAAAACTCATTTTTTCGGAATTACAAAGTGAAAGGAAATAGTTAAGGTTACAGTGATTATAATAAAACCTTTTCATATCTGATATTTTTTACATTTATCTGAAACAGTAGCATGCTATATTGCATACACCACAAACCATTTCTACTCATTTATGGAGACCGTTTCATTGTGAGGAAAAATGTATATGTCCTAAGGAACTATGATCTGATGCTCATCTTAAGATTGGTCCACATAAAGCTTTTGTTCATTTTTAAGCAGCTGATTTAGAAGAAAGTTTTAATGAACATGAACTGGAGCCCTCGTCCCCAAAAAGTAAAAAGAAGAGTCGCAAAGGAAGACCGAGAAAAACTAATTTTAAAGGGCTGTCAGAAGATACCAGGTCCACATCCTCCCATGGAACAGATGAAATGGAAAGTAGTTCCTATGTAAGTAAAAAACTGTGGGATTCTTACTTTTTGCGCTGTGAACATTTTGTTTAAGGTTTATCATTTGAAATGTTAAATAAGCTTGAAATACTGATAGCATTTTTAAGTGTGTGCGTGTGTGTGTGTGTGTGTGTGTGTGTTTTCTTTTACATTTTCAGAGAGATCGGTCTCCACACAGAAGCAGCCCTAGTGATACCAGGCCTAAATGTGGATTTTGTCATGTAGGGGAGGAAGAAAATGAAGCAAGAGGAAAACTGCATATATTTAATGCCAAGAAGGCAGCTGCACATTATAAGTGCATGGTAAGCAAACTTCTTTTTATATGCTTTTAAATCCAAGAATCTTTGAAAACATTTAGTTAATAACCAAATAAAGCAATTTACCCCTCTAAGCATTAGTGTTTTAAGAGTTATGAACAGTAATTTCCTGTAATCCCAAATCTTAATAAACTTTAGATTTTGAAAAAATAGCATTTATAATTTGGTAGGACTTCAAGTAATAGTAATCATAGTTACATGTTCAAGACAATCCATACTTAATTATTTCATAACTAAGAATTTAATCTTTATAAACAGGTCTGCCACTATAACTTAATAAATATTGCTATTATTATACTTAACATACTGTATTATAGTGATTTATTTATGAGCTTGTCTTTTTCAATAGACTTAAATTCCTGGAGGATAAGAATAAATTGAGGATGAGTTTTATGTTTGTATTTTGAGATCCAGGTATGACTTATAATAAACACAAATGCTTTTGAGTTAAACTATTAAATTACTCATCCCATTTAGGATTATGTTTTTAAAATTATATTTATATCAGAAGTTCTTGATTAGAGTACTTATCAGATTAATTTGGTGAGTTTTTTCCAAAATACTGTACTTGTACACCTCTGGAGTAGATCCCAGACATGTTTGTTTTGAAAACAAACAAACAAACAAAAACCACAGGTGATTCTTATTTGCATCTCTGGATGAAAATTTCCAGCTTAAGCTATTTCTTAAAACTTTGTGGAAATATAAAATAGTAAAGGCAGCAAGGTAATTTTATTGAAATCTTCATTGTTTCAAGCAAGGCATTTATTCTTGGCTCCATGCTGACAATCTTGATTTTTTTTTTCAGTGTCCTTATTTTGGGTCATATTTTAATCAAACATGAATGTATTAAAATATTTTTGTTGGTACTTGGTTATTAAGGAAAATCCTTTCCTCTGGAAATTAATGTAACAAGTTGTTATTATCTAGTCATCTTCACATGAAGACTGTAAATGGTAATGTTCCTGTGTTTTTCCTCTCTAGTTATTTTCTTCTGGCACAGTTCAGCTCACAACAACATCAAGAGCAGAATTTGGAGATTTTGATATTAAAACTGTACTTCAGGAAATTAAGCGAGGAAAAAGAATGGTCTGTGATTATTTTATTTGTATTATGCCACATTACACTTGACTCTATGCTTTAAATTTAGAATGCATCTCAAATTTATCCAGTCATCAAGAAATTTAATATAAAGTAATTTACATATTAAAGCACAGTATACATTTTCCTTACATGTAAGATAATAAAGAATGCTGATATTACTAAAACTTATTCCTCTTTCTGTATAACTTTATTTCTTAAGAGAATTACTTGAAGAAGGTTTATATATTTCAGGGTATTTGAGTGTTCTTTAATAAAATAAATGAGCATATGAATGTGATAAGCTTTAATCTTAAAATGTTATATTGTATAACCTTGCTTAAAGAAAAATTCCATAAGCCTTATATAGTGTTGGGAACTTCCCCCATATTGTTAATTCTTTTTTAATAAAAGGAAAAGTTTTTAGGGCCTTTAAAATTTTTCATGAATGTGCTTTTATTGGTGCATTATAGTCTCACATCATAATGTAAATCATGTTGACAGTGACATACATGCACACAGCATTTGGTGTTCCCCCAGGCTCCATCGCCATCTCCTTCTTCCCAATGCAGAGTACTGACATTGGCATTGATATTTTCACATATATATATATATATATACACAGCTGATGGTAGTAATTCCTTCAGTGAATCTCACTCTTCCCTCTCCCCTTCCCTTATCATAGTTTTTAAGTTTCCTTTATAAAATGTGCTTTAGTTTCATGTTTTTAAACATGCCAAATTACTTAAATAGCTTCGAGAAATATGCACATCTTTATTGATCACTTATTCCTTTAAAGCTTATAAATATGGAAATGTCAGTGGATTATGGTTATCCCTAGAAATGACTTTTATTTTTTCAGTTTTTGTTATGAAATTTTCAAGCATATTAAAATTAGAAAAATTAGTAACACATCTGTTCATCACCTTGATTCATCAATTGTCAAGAATTTGCTGCACTTTGTTTCATCTATACCTTTAATTCTTGCTGCTTGAAGTATTTTAAAGCAGAGCTCCGACTTTACATCATTTCACCTCTACACAGTTCAGTATATATCTCTTAATTTGACATTTTTTACCAGACAATGTTATTATACCTTATAATTTAATAGTTAATTCCTGTCACTTAATACCCACTTCATATTTGTATTTCCCCAACTGTCTCAAAACTATCTCTGTAAGGTTAATTTATGTGAATTGGGTTCCAAAGGAAGACCATATTGCTACTTGTTACATTTGGTTTTTATATAGTCCGTACATAATGTAAGGTAGTCCCTTTTCCTTCTCTTTGTTGGGAGGTTTTTGTATGCTATTGACTTCTTGGAGAAAATAAATTAATTGTCCTGTAGAATGTCCTACTATTAGCTGGTCGTGGTGGCGCATGCCTGTAATCCCAGTACTTGGGAGGCTGAGACAGGAGAATTGCAGGTTTAAGGACAGCCTCACCAAGTAGTGAGACTCTCATCAACTTAGAGAGACTGTTTCAAAATAAAATAGAGCTGGGGGTGTAGCTCAGAGGTAGAATGCCCGTGAGTTCAATCCTCAGTAACACATACACACACACACACAATGTCCTACTATTTTGTCTGCTTTTTCATGATACTGCTTGTCTCCTCCATATTTCTACTTGAAGTGAGAGTTACATATAAAGGCTTGATTAGCTTAAATTTCAGCTTTACCTACTTAACAGGTAGGGCTATATCATTCCTGTTTTATCATATCAGATAATAATGACTGATCCGTGGATTCAAATGGTGAGTATGATCCCTCCAACTGTGAAAGTCTCCTTCAGTCTTTCATGTAATGTTTCAGACATTTATCATCTTTTTCTACTCCACTAGAAATGGCCATTTCCTATTTGGAAGTGTAAAAATTGTTATCTGTTCATTTAGATCCAATTCAGTTTATTGATACTTTGACTGCTTTTTAAAATGAAACCATTTTAAAAAGAGAACCTAGCCGGGTGTGGTGGCACACGTTTGTAATCCCAGCATTTGGGAGGTTGAGACTGGAGGATCCGGGTTCGTGGCCAGCCTCAGTTATCTAGTGAGGCACTCTGCAACTTAGTGAGACCCGGTTTCAAAATAAAGAATTAAAAATAGGGCTGGGGGTATAGCTCAAAGGTAGAATGCCCCTGAGTTCCGCAAAAAAAAAAAAAAAAAAAAAAAAAAAAAAAAAAAAAAAAAAAAAAAACCCAAAAAAAAAAAAAAAAAAAAAAAAAAAACAACAACAACAACAAAAAAAAACCCTATAATACTAAAAAAAATAATAAGGAAAAATCACTTTATCCTATCATACAACGATGTTATATTGTACAACTGAAGTCTAAATAGGTGAGTAGGATAACAATTCCATTTTGTTGATCAATTTATTGTTTACCTCTGCACTATCAAGGGTTAGGGTGAATGCTAATCTAGCATTTCCTCCATGTATACTCTAAAGGAAATTAATCTATCAGGATACTCCCTCACTGCTCCAGAAATAAAAGGGCATTCAGAGCTTAATAAATTCAAAAACTGTTTATTATACACCTTTTCCTGGAAAAAAAGGATGTGAAAAGTTGTACAATAAATCAGTGTACTTAACTCACCGTTTCTCAGACTTATTTGTCTATGAAACCCTTTTTTCTTTTTTTTTATTGGTGCATTGTAATCATACATCTTTGTTAGGTACAAGCTGGTAAAGGCATACATGCACACATCTCTCATTTAACTCCTTCCTCAATTCCCACCCCACTCCCTCCCTCTTTGATATATATCAAAAGGCATCTTTTAATCTCACAACATTTTTTAGGTGAGGCTGATCTAGGCCAAACTGAGAAGTCTCAAAAAGACTTCCCATTTTCTCTCCCTCTATACTTTTGCCTATTTGGTAGTAGAGATCCATCTTTGGGGGGACTGCTTTCCTGTTTCCTTATTCTTTCCCCCAATCATAATAAAAAGGATCTGATTTGGGGGAAGAAAAGGTGTTAAACTACTGAAATATAAAATATTATTCTTTTTATATTTGGCAGTATCAAGGAGTGTCTTATCTGTATTTAGATGTCAGATCTCTCATGGTTAGTACAGTTTTTCTAACGTGCTGGAAGTTTATATACATGTAATGGAAACATCGTGGGATGACTTAATATTAGGCTTACAAAAGTATGGTTTAAACTGTAGGATTATCATTTGGGGGGGGTTGTCTGTTTATTTTAAGATGGGGTCTCCTGGGCTCAAATGATTCTTTCATCTCAACCTCCTGAGTAGCTGGGACTATAGGTATATACCATTGTGCCTGGCTGCAACATTATTTAATTATGTGCTCTGTAGTAAGTTCAGCGTACTCCTTTGCAATTGAAAATGGCCACTATTTTCTTTGCAAACTAGAATGTTTGACTGAAATAGGACTATAATAGAATAAATACTATTGCTTAAACTTTGAAATACTGCTTATGGTTATTCTTTCTCTTTCTTTAAACAGAAATGTACGCTTTGTAGTCAGCCCGGTGCTACTATTGGATGTGAAATAAAAGCCTGTGTTAAGACCTACCATTACCACTGTGGAGTACAAGACAAAGCTAAATACATTGAAAATATGTCACGAGGAATTTATAAGTAAGAAAACAACTGTCCATTTTACTAAACATGTCAGTTAGTACCTGCTTTTAAATAAATGACACTAGTTACCTTGATTTCTAAGGTGGCATTTGGTCAACCATAGAATATTGAGGCTATCATGTAAGGATTGAGAACTGCAATTGGCATTTTCTTCCGACTACTTATCCCTGGATTAGCATTTATTCATCCAATATTATACTACTCTGTACCAGGCGTTGTGCTAGGAGTTTGACATACACTAGTGATCAAGACAGACACAGTCTGTCCTTGTGAACCTTACAGTTTATCAGGAGACACTTATTATATAGCCAAACATAAATACAAATTATATGAGAACTCTAAAGAAGTTACAAAGTGCTATGAGAGCATATAAAATGGAAGAGCTAACCTAGTCTGTAGTTTGGAGTGTTTAAGAATTTTCTGAGCTGGGCATGGTGGTACACACCTGTGGAAGGCTAAGATAGGAGGATCGCAAGTTCAAGACCAGCATCAGCAACTTAGCAAGACTTGCAGCAGTCTATCGAGGGCATAATTGTGATACCAAAATTGGCAAAGATACATTAAAAGAAGAACAAACTAGTAGATTAAATCCAACTTTGAAATCTAAAAGTTTAAAAATGTTCAAAATTAGGAAATGTAATGTGATCTGTTTTAATGAACAGGGTTAAAAAATACTATCACACTCGGTGTGGTGGCACACACTTGTAATCCCAGTACTTGGGAGACTGATACGGGAGGATTACAGGTTTGCAGCCAGCCTCAGCTACTAGTGAGGCCCTCTGCAACTCAGTCAGACCCTGTTTCAAAATAAAGAATAAGAAATAAGACTGGGGGTGTAGCTCGGAGGTAGAATGCCCCTGGGCTCAATCCCTAGTACTGCCCCCCAAAAATACTATCAGATTCCCAATAGATGGTGAAAAGACATTTTATAGCACTCGACATTAATTTATGAATATTAAAGTAACGTAACGAGTTCTATTGGTAAGCTAGGGATCTTAATAGGGTGTTTAGTTTAAAAAAAAAAAACAAAACAAGTAATGCCAGGCATAGTGATGCATGCCTGTAATCCCAGTACTTGAGAGGCTGAGACAGGAGGATTGCAGGTTTGAGGCCAGCCTCAGAAACTTGGTGAGACCCTGTTCCAAAATATAAAGGGCTGCGGGTGTAGCTCTAAGGTAGAATGCCCCTGAATTCAATCCCCAGTACCAAAAATGAAAATAGCAAGAAAATAGCAAACAGTGTCGAAGTAAGGAACAGTGATCCTTATTCAGGGATAAGCCTCAGAATTACCTGGGGTGGATGGGGCCCTCTTTGAAAATGTCCATGCCTGAGCTCCACTCACCAAAATTTAAATTTAGTAGGTCTAGATTGAGGCCCAACATTGTTGTTAGTTTGTTTGCTTGCTTGTTTCTGTTGAGTGTATGGTACTAGGGATTGAACTCTGGGGCATTCTACCTCTGAGCTACACCCCCAGCGTTATTTTATTTTTTCTTTTAAAATAGGGTCTCAGTTACCACATGCTAGCCTCCAACATGCAGTCCTCCTGTCTCAGCCTCCCAAGTATTGTGGTCCATGCATCATACACCTAGCCCAAACTCTACATTTTGATGACTTTCTGGGTGATTCTCATGTTCATGTCTAACAGAACAATTAGACTAAATACACTTTCATTAAGATTAGGAACAAAATATGTATACCAACTACCAATAGTACTTTTGTGGGGGGGGAGTACTGGGAATTAAACCCAGGGACATTCTACCTCTGAGCTACCCACCCCCAGCTCTGTTTTATTTTGGGAAACAGGGCTTAGCTGGGCGTGGTGGCGCATGCTTGTAATCCCAGCATTTGGGAGGCTGAGACCGGAGGATCCGGGTTCGCGGCTAGCCTCAGCTACTTAGTGAGGTCTTCCGCAACTTAGTGAGACCTTGTTTCAAAATAAAGAATAAAAAAAATAGGGCTGGGGGTGTAGCTCGAAGGTAGAATGCCCCTGAGTTCAATCCCCAGTACCGCAAAAAAAAGAAAGAAAGAAAAGAAAAAAGAAACAGGGCTTATTCAGTTGCTGAGTCTGGCCTCGAATCTGCAATCCTCTTGTCTTAGCCTCCCAAGTACTGGAATTTATAGGCATGCATCACCATGCCCAGCTCAACATATTTTTAAGGTTCTTAAGGGTTAACCTGGTGCAACAAAAAAAGAAAAAGGTGCTAGAGGTGTAGCTCGGTGGTAGAGCATTTGCCTAGTATTCAAGAGGCCCTGGATTTGATCCCTAGTACTACAAAAAAATATATAAAAAATGAAATGATCTCTATTTGTTGTTGATATCATTGTCTACCAAGAGATCCAAAGGATTCAACTCAGAACTTATTAAAATAAATAAAAGCTCAGTAAGTTTGATATTTTTTGTGGTACTGAAAATTGAATCCATGGGTGCTCTACCTCTGAGTTACACCCCCAGCCCTTTTTAATTTTTATTTTGAAACAGAATCTTCCTAAGTTCCTGAGGCTAACCTGGAACCTGTCTGTCTCAGCCTCCCAAGTACTGGGATTACAGGCATGTGCCACCACACCCAGCTGCTTCCTTCTAAATATTGCTTTGTGGATTCTGATTATATTCATATTTTAAAAAGCAAGGAAGAGTATATAATGAGTTTTATTTGTGTTCTTCCAGATGTATTATCTTTATTTTATTTTTAAATTGTTTAATATGGGCTTTTAAAATGTCAGTCTCCGCCGAGTGTGGTGGTGCACGCTTGTAATCCCAGTACTTGGGAGGCTGAGACAAAAGGATCCGGGTTCAAGGCCAGCCTCAACTACTTAGTGAGGCCCTCCACAACTTAGTGAGACCCTGTTTCAAAATAAAGAATAAAAAATAGGACTGGGGGGTATGTAGCTCAGAGGTAGAATGCCCCTGAGTTCAATCCCCAGTACTCCGAAAAAAAAAAAAAATGTCAGTCTCCCACCATAATAAAGTTAGTTTTGTGACAGTAGAGATCTTTTTTGGTCAGTTGATTCCTGTGACCTTGGTGCCTAGAATGGTGAAGGACTTTGCAAGATGTTGTGGGAAGTATTCCACAAATGAAATGAAAGAGACTTCTATAAAGATTAAAATTTGAGCCAGGCATGATGGCGCACACTTGTAATCCCAGCATTTGGGAGGCTGAGACAGGAGGGTCCAGGCTCGCGGCCAGCCTCAGCTACCTAGGGAGGCATTCCACAACTTAGTGAGACCCTGTTTCAAAATAAAGAATAAAAAATAGGGCTAGGGGTATAGCTCAGAGGTAGAATGCCCCTGAATTCAATCCCCAGTACTGCAAAAAAAAAAAAAAAAAAAGATTAAAATTTGTTCTGACAACAAATAACGTCCTTTTAGATGAAACTTTCTATTAAAGAGATTTTTTAAATGTACAATAATAATAATAATATGACAACCTTCCCTATCAGCAGTTATCAAGTTATTGTCATAATTGTTTTACCTACTATTTTTTTTCCTGAAGTATGTTAAAGCAGAATCCTGGATCTCTTGTTATTTTATCCCTACATACTTTAGTATGCATGTCTTAAAAATATGGGTGTTTCTTACAAAATCACTATTTCATTATCACATGTTAGTAAAATGAACAATTATTTCTTAGTATCATCTCATAGCCTGTACATTTCTGTATTTCCCCAATTGCTTTGCAAATGTCTTTTTAGATGTGATTTGTCCAAATCTAGATATATAAAGGGCTA
Organism: Graphiurus murinus; assembly: GCA_004027655.1. Classification (NCBI taxonomy): domain Eukaryota; kingdom Metazoa; phylum Chordata; class Mammalia; order Rodentia; family Gliridae; genus Graphiurus; species Graphiurus murinus. The sequence goes on along the minus strand of PVLC010010556.1, from coordinate 32,171 downwards.
CCCCCTGCATTTTATATGTCCACTGAGTCTGTCTTGAAATGGAATAATCCCTACCCCACTCCCACCATTTTTTAAATTCCTTTTTGCGGTGCTAGGAATCAAACCCAGGGCCCCAGGCATGCTAGGCAAGCACACTGCCACTGAGCTACAACCCCAGCAACTCCTGATTTCCCCCCCGCCTGCTTGAAGAACCCCAGTAAGTCGTCCTGTAATAGTCCTTCATTTTGGACTTGTATGCTGTTTCATAATGCCATTTGACTTGTATCACTATCCCTTCCCGCATATTTCATGTAGAAATATAAGTTGGTTCAAAGGTTGATTCAGGTTATATTTTGAGAAAAATGATTCATAGGTTGCACTGTAAGAAATCTTGCTCTTGATATTTTAACTTGTGATTAAAAAAAAGTAAGAGGTAGTTCCCAATGTACAACATTTAAAGTGTACAAATTCTCCATAGTTCTAAGTTATTGAAAATGTCTTAAGACTCAAAAGAAAAATGAGTAAAACTGTACTGAAGTTAGCTGTTACTGTTGTACCCCCAACCCCACTTTTGCATTTTATTCTACTCAAATATAAAACCTAATTCATGTCATCTATTTGTGACATGTGAATAATTAAATGATCTTTTATCCATTACTGACCACAAGAGGGCGTGCAGTGAACATTTTCTATCCACTGTTCCTGGTCATCTTGTATATAATTGACCTAAAACTGAGCTCAGATTATCCAGCCTTTCTTTGATTATCCAAAATCACATTACTATTTTTATTAAAAACATAATGAATTTTGGACTTGGGATGTAACTCAGTGGTAGAGCACTTACCTATCATCCATACAGCCCTGGATTTGCTGTTAGCACCACAAAAAAGTAATAAATTTCAAATACACAGTGTATGTATCCATACAAAAGGTTGTTGGTACAGCATGATGTCAAAGAATCACTACAGAAATTATTTGTTAGTTTTAAAGGGGAAAACCTAATGAAGAAATCTGGCCATCACCACCACTTTAACCAAATGATCAAACATAGCATCACTAGTAGTGGGACATTTGAAATTATATGCCTCCTGAAGTATACAAGATCACCTACAAAGTGTCTTGACTGAAAAACAAAAGTTGAACCTGAAGGTAACCAAACCTTTAGACTTTATTCCCAGTTTATATCAAATACAGGATGAGAAAGAGTCAAATAAAACAGTACTAGACAAATCCACAGTGTTGTTGAAGTTGACATGCTATCAGGTCTAATCTTATCCAGAAAAGTCAGTGTCACTAGACAAAAAGAAGTTGGAGGGACCCGTCTAGATTAATAAAGACAGCCAAATGCAATGCAGGGAAGCTGTTTGAAGATTCATGATGGAATTCCAGTGCAAGCCAGGACACCAATGATGAAAAGGCATTTGAAGAGTTTAAAGGATTGTAAAATCCTTTTGTAAAATATGAGCAGAAAGTAGCAATATACATTGAATATATTTCTTGAAATATGATTGTAAATGATGTATATGAAACAAATTTGTAGAATTTGATTATTTCATCTGTATACCTAGAATTTGAAATTTTTGAGTTGGCCAAAAGTCTTGCTTTTAATCTTGGACGAAGTAAAAAATAGCATTATGATATCTTAAATTAGAGGTTTTATTTCAGATAAATTATTATGTCAATATTAGTGTGCTTTCCTATCTTGTGGGTAGAAATAGACCTGTAACTAATTGTGGGATATTTTTAAGTGTGAATGAAGAAACCCAATGTTTTATATGGACACCAGTCTCATTGGTGTATAATGACATAAGTATAGTCTCATCAACAGTGACAAAGGATTTTGAGATTTTTGTCTTTCATCATTGTAGACTATATTGTAAAAATCATAGTGGAAATGATGAGAGAGATGAAGAAGATGAGGAACGTGAGAGTAAAAGCCGGGGAAAAACAGAAATTGATCAGCAACAACTAACTCAGCAGCAACTTAATGGAAACTAGGTATGAACATTAATTATATGGATCTGTTGTGAGGATGCAATACACACTATTAAATACATACTGAAGTAATGGTGTGCAGTAAGATTTTTAAATCCTAGTATGTTTAGTTAAGAGCATGTTACTGGAATGCTGAGGATTGTGTAGACTTGCATAGTTTTTTTTAACTAACTGATTTTGGTAAAAACAAGTTATCTGCTTTATCAGTGATATAGTTATAATGTCAAATCAGTAAGTTATTCTCACTCCTCAATAACATTATGTTGATTGTATCCCCTCAAGCATCATATTTTACATTTTTTTTATCATCTTTTAAACAGGTTCATGGGACAGAATTAGAAAACTGGGAATGAATAAGACATCCATAACTACTATTCTTTTTTCATTGTTTTCTAAAATCAAAAAGGGTTTGTAACTTTTTACTGCCAAACTCTTAGATCCTTCATTGAACTGCCTAAAACCATCTTGTTTATTTTATGAGCCTTCACTAGATGGCTGAGTTTGACATGTTGATATTACGTAGCTGTAGTTCGAAATTTCTGGGAAGCAATTGAAACACTATTAACCCTGTGTATAGTGTCAACAGTTAAAGCAGACTTTGAAGCGAAGTAAACTATATTTCTGGACCGAACAAAGTTCTACTTTTTAGAGTGTTTAAGTTTGTTTAGTGGATTCATGCTCAAAGGAAACCATAGGCAAATTTTATTTTACAATGCAAACATGCCACTGGTGGCAACACATGATAATTTGTGGATTTTTTTTCACACTCAAGTAATGGAGGCTAGAAATGAAGAGAACCTTCTTTTTCTCTTGGCTTTGATGGCACATGCTAAAAATATCTTCCAAGAAGTGTGCTGAAGTTTTTCATTTGGTTCCTGTTAAAGTTGTTCTCACTGACCAGCATGGACTCGGGCAACTGGTGATTATAAGCTTTGAGCTCCAGTGCTTATGCCAAAATTCTCTTGACAGTGCACTTCTCTTTCCATGGCATACAAAGAGCTTCTGGCAACATGATTGAATCCTTTCAAGTTTAACATTTGGCAACAACAAGCAACCTCTTTCAGAATGAAGGGGTTATCACTCACTAAGGACTTTAAGACACCACGTCTCAAACTCATTCCTCCCAAGTGCCCTGTTGTGTGAATACTTCACATATTGGCCCAAAGTGTATAAGGAGGTCTTGTGTGCTATAGGGGTGAAAAACAGTCTTTGCATAAAACAGTATTTATTTTTAATTTTGTGACCACTATTTTAGAAACTTTATTTAATATGTGTAATGTTTTCAGTCATTGCTTTTGGTTTATCTATTAAATAGGCTTTTGTGCCCTGCTTCTCTTAGGGTAGGGCTTAGTGTTGTTTTATTGATCATCAAGATTGTTTATGAAAGCCTAAGAACCCAGCATTTTAGAAAGGATTTTTACACTGGTTTTTCTAGCCAGTGATACTTTCTTCCACTTTTCTGGTGAAGCACATTTATATATTTGTTTATGGCAAAACCAAAAACTTTAGTTGTGGTCTGCCTAATATTACCATAGCACCTCAGTACTAAAGGTAGGGATTCTGATTTATTAATTATTAGTTAACCTACCACAATAAAACAGATTTGCAAATAATATGCTAACTTGACTGTACATTTGAGATATTCTGCAGCTGATAGAAAGGCATTTTAAAAATGTAACAGGTGGAAAATTACACTGTGCTTAATGACTGAATTTTTTAACTGCTAGTCCCTTAAGATCACGTTTGTCAAGTGTGTATTCACACATTTACTCAAATTGAGGGACTTGATGCTTTATTTTAACCATCTTTTGTTATATTTTAGAAGGAAACTAGCTTTATAGTGCATCGCCCTGGATGTTTCCTCTTTTTGCTCTTAATATACTATCACATATATGTGATTAATTTTCAAAATTCATCATGACTTGAAGTGCAAGACAGATCTAAATGTTTGTTTACCAAGCTATGTGACTTTTCCCAAAGGATCTGTACTTTTCTTCCTTACAACAGCTTGAAAAACATTATTTTTTAAATCTTTCAATCACTGTGTCTAGATCATTTTTACATTGTGTGCCATAGAACTTACCCATGGAGAAACAGAGCTCCTTCGTTTTTGGACAACTACTGTAATGATTTTTTTAAGGAAAAAATGGAAGGTGCCAGGGGTAATCGTGGCCAGTCAATAATTATATAAAAGACTTCAAATACTATAGCTGTCAGTTGATGAATTTATGTATTAAAATGTATGACTTTGTATGGATTTCTTCAGCCCCTTTTCTGCCACTACCAACCAGAACAGCACTTTACCTTTTGGTTGACTAGACAAGTGGCTGACTACCTGTTTTTTTCACTGTGGTGTGATTGGCTAAATAATCCTGCATTAAAAATTGAAATGTAAATTGAAGTCACATGAAAAAAATCACTTTTGGTTGTAAACCTCCAATATTTTGATTCTCTATCCATGTTTTCATCACATGCTGAGTAAAAGTGCCTTACAATGTAAAAATTGTACAGTACTTATGTTCCCAAGTAGCATCATTATCTTCTGGGTAGTAATTACATTGTGGTATTAATATTTAGATAAATGGACCTCAGCAGTGTATTTACTGTACATCTCTTAAGTCCTTAACTGTAGTTTTAATAAGCATGACATTATTTGATAAGTATATGACATTTACATCATTTCCAAAAATACTGCCATTACTGTCTTTTATGCATATTTTAGCCTGAAATTTTGAGGTGTCTTTCTTTTTTTTTCTTTTTCTTTACTCTTTTTAATTGATGTTAAACAGTGTAATCTTTGCAAGCGCATATTAAAGATTATTCTGGAGCATTTATTGCCTTACCAGAAATGTTAGTAAGAAATGTTCTTTAGAGTAGAAAGATAGACTTGAATTTCTATACTTTAAAAAAGAGTTTTTTGTTCCTTGGGGGAGGAGGGGGGTAAATTTTACTTTCATCTCAATTTATTAAAAACCCACAACTGAGATAAAGTTTATTTCAAGGATCAGAAGTTTTAGACATTCAGATAGTACTTGTTCAGAAGTACACACTACTCGAGATATTAATAACAAGATGTGTAGACCTACTATTGAATCAGAATCTATGTACTTGAACAAATGTGTGAATCTCAAATATCTCAAAGCAAAAGAAAGTGTTCTGGAGTGCTGTTGCTTTTTTTTAAAAGCAATAAAGTTAGACCAAGGTATAGTTTTATTCTAACAGACATTCAGGTTAATTGTAAAGATAAGGAATACGTAATGGGTCAAAAATCAAACATTCCTCTCATGTTATGTATATTTTGTTCCTGTTATATTGGCTTTATTTTCAAAATTGTAGTTTGTAGTATTAGTTTTCTTTTATTGAAATCCTTGCATATACTATTCATTCAATAAATGAGTTATGACTTTCATATTTGTATGTCTTTTTTGTGAAAGAACTTAATGAAGTTTATTTGATAACAACATTTGTACTATGTTCTTTTTAGTTTTGCTTTATTTCAAGGTGAAATACCAGAGGGGTTGGGAATGTAGCTTAGTGGTATAGCACTTGCCTTGCATGCTAAAGACCCTGGGTTCAATCCTCTGTACCATCAAATAGAAAAGAATACCTACCTCAAAAAACATTTGGGGAAAAGCATGAAGAAAAAAAGTGAATTTGAATTCAATTTGAAGTTTCACAATATACAAGTTTATCATGGACAGAGACTATAATCTTTTAAGTATGATAGAATTACATTACATCTTGCTTCTTCCAGTACAGGGTTAGGTTGTCTACTGCTTGAAACACATCTTTTGGAACCTAGTCAGAAGGTAATTTTGAAAATAAACACATCAAAACTCCTAGTGCAGTTTATCCAATAGGTAGCAGGGGTGAAGGATTCATATCCTTGTCATAGAGGGACTGCACTTCATAGACTTACATTTATTCCCATTACCATGGGCAACTTGCTACTAAAACAGTGCTCCTATATTGAGGTTTGTCATATGCAGGCAGAAATCAAAATTAAATTAGCCAAGAACACTCATTCCATACACAATCCTAATCTGCATTCTTACTCAGAGGAGGGGAAAAAGTAACCAGTTCTGATTAAGACAGGAATATAGGGCAGTGAGTGTGCTTTACTACCTAATAGCACCAGGCACATGCATTATCTGTGTATTTAAAATCTGCTATTAAGTTCCATTTTAATTTCCAGAAGAAAAATAGGGAGATGGGGAGTTACGTGGTTTTCTTTAACTAATCTAAACTATTGACAGCTGATTTATCGTTTTGTTTTTCCAGCTACAGTCTCTAGCAACTAAGCATAAACCTGGTGTAATTTCCTAGGAAAATTCTATGGCAGGCAAATGACTAGTCCATCCTTTTTTTTTTTTTTTTTTTTTTTGGAGCAGGGGTGGTACTGGGGATTGAAACCAGGGGCATTCTACCCCCAAGCTACATCTCCAGCCCTGTTTTATTTGGAAACAGGGTCTCGCTAAGCTGCTAAGGATCTCACTAAGTTGCTAAGGCTGGTCTTAAACCTGCTATCCTCCTGTCTTGGCATCCCAAGTACTGTGATTTACAGGCATGCACCATCACCCCTGGCCCCAATCTATCTTTTTTTTTTTTTTTTTTTTTGGCGGTACTGAGGATTGAACTCAGGGGCATTCTACCTCCGAGCTACACCCCCAGTCCTATTTTTTATTCTTTATTTTGAAACCGAGTCTCACTAAGTTGCGGAGTGCCTCACTAGGTAGCTGAGGCTGGCCGTGAACTCGGATCCTCCGGTCTCAGCCTCCCAAATGCTGGGATTATAAGCGTGTGCCACCACGCCCGGCCCAATCCATCTTTTTAAGAGAATGAAACATAATCCCTCTTATATTTAAATACTAGAGTATTCAGTTGTGGAGGCAGAGTGCTGCTTTATATATATCAACTAATGTTATATAACTTTGACATGTTCAATGAATTATCTGGACAGTAAGGATATAAGGCAAAAATGTATTCTTGATTTTATTCAGATGATGAAAACTACTAGTTACTGTGAAAGTTAATGACTGCATTTCAGAAATTACTGTCGGACGTGGTAGTACATGCCTGTAATGCCAGTACTTGGGAAGCTGAGAGAGGATTGCAGGTTTAAGGCCAGCTTCAGCAATGTAGCAAGACTCCCAGCAACTTAGCAAGCCCCTGTTTCAAAATAAAAACTAAAATGTGGCTGGGGATGTAGCTTGGAGGTAGAATGCTCCTCTGGGTTCAATCCCTAGCGTCATGACAAAAAAAGTTGTTGATGGCATTTGAAAACTAAATATGTTCTGCATATGGTCAGTGTACTGAAAATCTGGGTCCGTATCAAATGACTGAAAATTATTCCTTTGCCTATACCTCTCTGTGGCTAAGTATATTTCGTATACAAGGCAGCCGAGCAAAGAAAAACAACAGAAAATAAAAAGCACCTGGGCAAAGAGCTAACTAGGTCTACTATGTGAATGATAATAGTCTAGTAAAGAGACAAATGTGAAAGCAAAAATACTATTCTAAAAGAGTAACCTTTTAAATGGGATCTCAGAGACTTAATCTATGAGAGCATTAGGAGTGGTGAGATAAAAATAAACTGCTAGGAACACTGGATTTAGGGCTTTTGTCTTTGAGTTTCTATAAAGTGTTTTGTACAAAAGGGTAAGGTATTTCTGAATATAAAATTAAAACTGTTTATTATAGAGTTTTTTCATGTATAAAGTAATGTATAAACTGGGTGTGGTAGCACATGCCTGTAATCCCAGTACTTGGGAGGCTGAGAGAGGAGGATCACAGGTTTGAAGGCAGCACATAGTAACTTAGCAAGACCCTGTTTCAAAATTAAAAAAAAATAGAGCTAGGGGTGTATTTCAGAGGTCTCTGGGTTCGTTTCCCAGAACCACACAGAACTACTAATAGATGCTACAATGTGAATTATACATAGAAGAAATGGTAAAAAGCCAGACACAAAAGATCACATATGATAGGATCCCATTTATATGAAATTTCCAAAAAGATAAATAAATCCAGAGACAGAAGGAAGGTTAGTGGTTGCCAGGGGCTATAGAGATGGGGAGATGAGGAGTAACTGTTAACAGGTATAGGGTTTCTTTTTGGGGTGATGATATATCTGAAATTAGATAGTGGTCGATGGTTACACAACATTTTGAGTATACAAAAACACTAAAATTATATACTTTAAAAGAGATAAATTGCCGGGCGTGGTGGTGCATGCTTGAATCCCAGTACTTGGGAGGCTGAGACAGGAGGATCGCAGGTTCTCAGCCAACCTCAGCTAATTAGTGAAGCCCTCTGGAACTTAGTGAGACCCTGTTTCAAACTAAAGAATAAAAAATAGGGCTGGGGGTGTAGCTCAGTGGTAGAATGCCCCTGGGTTCAATCTCCAGTACTGCCCAAAAAAAGGGGGGGGATAAATTTTATGTGGTATGAATTTTGCATCAATTTTTTTAAATGATGTCATTACATAAAATTTAAATATTCAAAGGAATATAAACAAAATATGAAAATCCCCCCTTTTCCACAAGCCTATTTCTTGGAAGTATTGGGTATATATCCTTCTATATGCTCTATATGCTCATATGTGTGTGTTTGTGTGTGTGTATGTGTGTATTCAAGAGCATATAGAAAAAAAAATATATATATATATATATATATTCACAGAGCAAGTTCACCTGGCATCAAGTGAAATATATAGTTTCCTTTGTTATATTTCAACAGGCATTGGCAACCACGCCCGGCTTTTCTCATATTCTTTTTAGCAGCTCTATAATATTTCAATGTCTGGGTGAACTAAACTTGTCCTGTCTTGTCTTACATATATCCTCGTGTTCTGTGTGTGTGTGTGTGTGTGTGTGTGTGTGTGTGTGTGTGTGTGTGTGTGTTACTGGAGATTGAACCCAGGGGCATTCTACCTCTGAGCTGTACCCCTAGACCTATTTTAATTTTTATTTTGAAACAGGATCTCACCAAGTTGCTGAGGCTGACCTTGAACATGTGATCCTCCTGTCTCAGCCCCCCAAGTACTGGGATTACAGGCATGCACCACCATGCCCAACTCATCCTCATGTTCTTAAGCAAGCAATTTCTTAGACTGAATTTCCAGAAGTGGAGCTGCTAAGCTGAGTATGCGCTTTTAATAAGAGTTGCCATCCATAATATTTGTACCAGTGGAATAGTCTATCACTAATTTTACCTGCTTTTCCACTTCAGAAGAGTACTTTTGTGAAAAAGAAGTATGGTACCTTTTTCAACATATGCAGTCTATGGGTCTTGGTTTTGTTGTGAAGCCCATGTAGACTCTATATCAAGATGATATATGAACTATCTTTAGAAAGGCAGGCCCTATATTTTGTCTGTAAAAAGGTTAAATCAAAAGGTTTTCCTTCGTTTGTATTATAAACAGTAGTCATTGGGCAGTCATCCCTTGTTCTTGATTTTTGGAAAGTAACAGATTGCTCATCACTGCCCACTGATGCCAGGTGAACTTGCTCTGTGTCCAGGGTCATGTGTGGCTCTGTTCAATACCCTCAAAGGGGTTATGTACTATTTTGTTGCAGAACTTCTGTTGTGTGATAGCTTTTATCCCCACAGTTATGTCTGTGTCTATCTGCTCAATTCTGTAAAGCAAGAAAAAATCATTTAAATCTTTCACTTTTCAATTACTTGGTTTGGTCTTTTTTTTTCTAACCAGAAAAAAAAAGTTGACTTGGTGCTTTTACTTATTTTGCTAGAAAATTATTCTTTTTTTCATTTAGCAATTTCAATCAACAGTTGCCTGCATGTCTGAAAAGTAATTATTGGTAAAAATAACATGGATACTCAATTATGCCAATCAGTCAGTGTAGAAGATTCTAAATACAGAAAAAATTGAATGTAATCAAGGATGAATCATGTCACATGAAAGTTGTTTTTGTTTTAATTCCCCAAATCACAGTTTGTACTAATTAGTATTTGTAGCAGTGAAACTTTTATTGAAAATAATTTAAAGTATATGTATAATATTACAATAATCATTTTAATGGTTTGCCAGTAACCCAAGCTTTGATCATGTTTTCACTGATTCTTCATAGATTTGTTAATTCTTTATGGAGGAACAACAAAAAAGGGTGACTCATTAGAGAGTGCTTTCTGTTACTTAGAACTGCAGTCAGTAGTCAGGTGGACTGCTGTCATTTTCATTTCTGAGGTTAGCTAGACAATTTAACACAAATGCTGATTTTGAAATGTACTTGCTCCTTAAGCCCAATAGGCTTATGTTCTATATTTAGTATTGATTTAATATTACCAGGAAGTAATAATTAGTGTGTGTGTGTGTGTGTGTGTGTGTGTGTGTGTTTGTTTGTTTTACTGGAGATTGAACCCAGGGACATTCTACCTCTGAGATATACCCCTACCCCTTTTTTTTATTTTAGAAAGAGTCCTGCTAAGTTGCAGAGGGCCTAAGTTGCTGAGGCTGGCTGCAAACCTGCCATCCTCCTGTCTCAACCTCCCAAGTACTGGTACTATAAGCATGCGCCTGGTTTCATGTATTCTTGATTAGAAAACAAGCCCAAAAGATAAGTGATTATTGAAAGTTTAAAAACCAGAGAGCTACAATTTTAGCATTTTCTTCAAATACAATATTATTTCTAGACATCCCTTAGAGGTATTCTTAAGCATTTCAACCTATTCCATGTGCCCCAATGGCTTAGGGCAGCTAGCCAGTGTGCTGGGGTGCAGAGATATAGCATTAAAGAAAACATTTGTTGCTTAGGAAGAAGGCCTGATAGATTTTCTTTCTCCCTGAGGAAGAGGCAGGGTAAAAGAAATAGGCCTTAGGAACCTTTACTTTGATCATTGGGGTTTTGGGGTTTTTTTGTGGCACTGGGGATTGAAACCAGGGACATTCTACCTCTGAGCTACATCCCCAGCCCTTTCTTATTTTTTTATTTTGAAACAGGGCCTCACTAAGTTGCTAGGGCTGGATGCAAACATGCAATTCTCCTGTCTTGACTTCTCAAGTACTGGGATTGCAAGCATGTACCACCATGTCTGGCTGTTTACTTTGATCTTTGGAACACTTTTTTAATATCTGGGGTCACTCCATTCCATGAAACTTGGAAATTCAGACAAAAGTTTATATGCCACTTTTTTGGTGGTACTAAGCATTGAATCCAGGGTGCTCTACCTCTGAACTACATCCCCAGCCTTTTATTTTGATACTGGGTCTTGCTTAGTTGTCTAGGCTACCCTCAAACTTGCAATCCTTCCCCACATACTGGGATTATAGGCTTGTGCTACTTCATCTGCCTATAGGCCACTTTCAATTTATTTTCATTTATTTATTTATTGGGTACTGGGGATTGAACCCAGAGATATTGTACCTCCTAGCTACACCCCCAGCCCTATTTTATCTTTTTATTTTGAAATAGGTTCACACTAAGTTGCTGAAACTGTCCTTAGTCCTGTAATCCTCTTGTCTCAGTCTCCCATATACAGGAGTGGCCCACCATGCCTGTTATATAGACCACTTTCTTTTCTTTTATCTTCTCTTCTCTTCTCTTCTCTTCTTTTCTTTTCTTTTCTGGTGCTGGAGATTGAACCCAGGGATATTCTACCTTTAAGCTAAACCTCCAGCCCTTTTTCTTTTTTATTTGAAACAGGATCTCACTAAAATGCTGAGAGCCTCATTAAGTTGCTAAGGCTGGCTTCAAACCTGCAATCATATTGTCTCATCTTCCCAAGTACTGGGGTCACGGGTGTGCACCATCATGCCCAGCATATAGGGCACTTTCTAGAAACACAATGCATAATATTGGGGAAGCTGAGACAGGAGGATTGCAGGTTTGAGGCTAGCACGCAGTAACTTAGCAAGACTCTGTTTGGAATTTTTTTTTAAATGCCTGGGGGGTTTAGCTCAGAAATAGAAGCCCCCTTGGATTCAGTCTCCAGTAGCACAAAAAAAGAAATATAAAAGAAGAAATATAAATTCAAAACTTGAAACAATCTTCTTTATTCATTTTTCTCCTTTGATGCACTCCTGGAAACTCTCCTTAATTTTCACCCCTTTGAGACTATTCCTTTTTCTGACTCTTGTCCCTGCCCCTAAATAAAGTGTTCCCTGGTTGGGTTAGCCTTCTGTCACTATAACAAAACACCTAAGATAATTCACTTATAAAGAGAAAAGGTAACCAGGCACAATGATGTGGCCTTTACTGCCTGTAGTTCCAGTCACTTGGGAGGATCACTTGAGCCCAGGATTTGGAGTTCAGCCTGGGCAACATAGCAAGACCCCATCTAAAAATTTTGGCTCATGATTTTGGAGGTTCCAGTCCGAGATCAAGTGGCTTTCGGCTTTTAACAAGGTATCACCTTATGGTGGGAACACATGGCAGAGCAAAATTGCTCAGTTCATCAGTCAAGAAACAAAGAAGTGTTCTGAGTCCCACAACCACCTTCAAGGGTACATCCCCAGTGGCTTAGTTCCTCCCACTAGACTCCACCTCTTAAAGGTTTCACCACCTCCCAGTAGTGCTACCCGAGGGACCAAGCCTTCAACATGTAGAACCTTTGTGGGGCCCTTATCCATATCATAGCATTGGTGTTCTGTTTGGGTTAGCCTCTGTCACTATAACAAAACACCTAAGATAATTCACTTATAAAGAGAAAAGGTAACCAGGTGCAATGATGTGGCCTGTACTGCCTGTAGTTCCAGTCACTTGGAAGGATCACGTGATTATTCTCCACATCATAATCTGCTACAAGGTGCCACCTGTATGTTCCAAATAGATATCCTTCACTCCCTGATGCTCCATGCTAAGTCTCAACTCTTCTTCTGGATATTTCTGCCCAAGCTACTAGCTACTCAAACATGAGTCCCAAAGTAAATTGTCCCCATTTGAGTTTTAGCTATTTGGTAGCAACACAGTGAGTCAATAGGGTTATGGCTGGTCTACTTTGATCTCCATATCCTTGTGCCACTAGGTTCCTAGACTTTGTTGGATCTACCTTCTTTATTATTACTGTTGATAAGCTGGTATGAATTATACTTTCTTTTTCTTAACCTTTTGCCCAAATTCCTAACTTCTACTCTGTGCCCATATTCATCAGACTTTTAGTCACTTTGTTTCCTTTATTGAGCAATATTTAACCTCCCTTCTTTACTCAGTCTGGATGTGATGATAAATCATCACCATTACCTCTTAAAACAACTGGCCTCAACTTCCTACTTCTCTCAGTTCTCTTATTACCACCACCCCTATCTCTAGAGTTCACCTCATCCTTAAATCTGGGAAAATGACCTTCTAAAGGAAGTCACAACAGACTGAAGCCACAATAGGTATTTGGTGTTTCGACTCAGGTTCTCCACATTAGTCTTCAATCTTTTACTTACTTGTCTTTCCCATTGTACTTAGAAATTATTTTTTAAAAAGCATTTGGACTCTTGATTCAAGCGGCATGGGTTCAAATTCCATATAAGCCTTACTGATTAATTGAACCTCTCTATGACTGGAGATGTAGCTCAGTGGTGGAGTACTTGCCTAGCATGTGCAAGGCCCAGAGTTCAATCACTTAAGTAAGTAAGTAAATAAGTAAATAAATAAATAAATGGCTAACTGAACTTCTTTCCACCTCCATTATTTTATCTATAAAATGCAGATAAACATAGGACTTCACAAGAGCTGGGTGCAGTGGTGAACACCTCTAACCCCACCTACTTGAGAGGCTTAGGCAGGAAGATTGCAAATTCAAGGCCAGCCTGGTCAACTTAGTGAGACTCTGTCTTAAAATAAAAATAAAAGAGGCTGGGGGTGTAGCTCAGTCTTAGAGCATTTGCCTAGCATGTATAAGGTCCTTGGGTGAGTCCCCAATACTGCAAGAAGTGAGGGTACTTTATTGAGAGATGTGAGGATTAAAGGAAGGAACACAGAAGATTCCCCCATCCCCCAATACACTGTCTCTTGTACCTGTGTCTTCAGTTCTACCTTTTATCCTATTTCTCAAAACCCCAGTCTACACTTAAACATCTCTACTTTCATATGTTATTACTTGGATCTTTAACCCAGTGTACTTGTTCTGTTCAGCCACCTCCACTTCTCAAATACAGTAAAAATGGGCCTTTTCCAGTTCTTCCTGACTCCTCAATCATCCAAGTGCTGTCACTTGATCCTCTACTAATCTGCTTTAACAGGTGATCCAAGAATAAAAGTAACACATTAGGTGATAGAACCAAGATTAAAAAGTCTTTCTATCAACCAAGATTCTACATGGAATATCTACCTATACCCTCACCCACTAGCAGAGATTTAATAGGAATTTACCCCCAATCTGGTATTTCCTTGGCAAAAGAAAGACTCCCAGAAGTAGGGGTGGTGTGAACTATAGGCACCCAGAAGATAAAAGGGTGAAAATGAATTAAAAGTAAAGGGAAGTCAAGGCAGTTAGTGTCAAGGAATAGTGGAGATGACTAACCAACATGCTTATAAGAATACCATGTGGTTAAAGACAAAGCTTGAAGCACATGTGAAAACAAAATATATTTGTGTGCATGTATACATATGTAATTCTTCTATAGCCAAAAAAAAAGGAGAGAAAACTCATACCTAATTATGAAACCTGTGAAAATCACCAGATAAACAGTGGTGAGGCCAGGCATGGTAACACATTCCTGTAATCCCAGTACTTGGGAGACAGGAGGATCGCAGGTTTGAGGATAGCCTCAGGAAGTAGACTCTCAGCGACTTAGACCCTGTTTCAAAAATAAAACATAAAAAGGGCTGAGGGTGTAGCTCAGAGGTAGCATGCCCCAGGGTTCAATCCCCAGGAAAAACACACACACACACACACACACACACACACACACACACACACGCACGCACACACCAGTGGTGAGACTAAAACCTGGGAAATTATATTCAAAATTCCAAAGTCCACTGTCTTTTTTCTCTAGGAACTCCTTCTGCCACATCCCCACCTTCTACTCACACCTGTAGGTACAGAGAGATCAGCCCATTTTACTCTTGGCCATTTCTTCCCCCCCCCCCCCCCCACCCTTTTGGGTAGTACTGGAGATTGAACTCAGGGGCATTCTAACTCTGAGCTACATTCCCAGCCGTATTTTATTTTTATTTGGAAACAAGGTCTCACTAAGTTACAGAGGGCCTCACTAAGTTGCTGAGGCTGGCCGCAAACCCACGATCCTCCTGTCTCAGCCCCCAAGTACAGGGATTATAAGTATGTGCCACTATGCCCAACTTGGCCAGTTCTATTGTTTGCAACTTCTACCTGTTGGTACTTCCAGTTCCACCCTCTGTGAAGGCCATACATGATCAATGTAGAGAAAAAGGGGATTTATGATCTGAAAAACCTGGGTTTGAATATTAATGTTGCCACTCATAACTAGCAACTCTCAGCAAGATACCTTCCCTTTCTCTTAGCCTCAGCCCCACCCCATCTGTCAAAATAGGGACAATATCCTATAAACTACTGAAGTCTCTTAACCCAGTGAAGAAGATAAAGTAATTATAAGTGAAAGTAGTTCATGCTTGTAATCCCAGTACTAGAGAGGCTAAGACAGGAGGATCACAGATTTGAGGACAGCCTCAGCAAATAGTGAGACTTTCATCAACCTTAGCAAGACCCTGCTTCAAAAATAAAATATAGCTGGTGATGTAGCTCAGAGGTAGAATACCCCTGGGTTCAATCCCTAGTGCCATACACATACACACACACACACAAATAAGTGAAAATACTTGGTTCATGGCAGATAAACAATGCTTTTTATATTGTGTGTGTATATGTGTGTGTGTGTGTGTGTGTGTGTGTGTGTGTGTGTTTAACTGGGCGTTGAACCCAGGGGCATCCTTCCTCCAAGCTATACCCCCCAGTCCTGTTTTATTTTTATTTTGAAACAGGGTCTCACAAAGTTGCTCAGGGCCTTGCTAGGTTGCTGAGGTTAGCCTCAAACCTGTGATCCTCCTGTCTCAGCCCTCTAAGTACTGGGATTACAGGCATTCGTCATCATGCCTGGCTATATTCTTTTTAATAGAAAAACAACGCTTCTGCAATCCTATAAGCCACAGGTCACCATTGTATTTTTTCATAGAATCTTTCAGATGTTTCTATGCATGTATATATAACTGTAATTATTTTTATACAAATGGGCTTCTATACCTATTAATCTGTAATTTTTTTAACTTAAAAATCAGAAACACTTTCCCACATCAGTAAATACACTCTATCATTCTTATGGGCATCCATTTTGTGGATATATCATAGATTATTTAATCATTTCCCTATCATTTTACAGCTATATAGTTCCTAGGTTTCATAGGTGTTATTTTGCTACTGCAAGTAGTACTGATCTAATCACAAAGAAACAGCAGAGACCCTAAATTGAATGATATTCTTCAGAATGACTGGCCTGAACTCCTCAGGGAAAAAAAAAGTCTTGAAAAACAAACAAACAAAAAAACTGAGGAATTGTTTCATATTAAAGATGACTAAAGCTAAATGTAAAGCTTAATCATGAATTGAATCCTCATTCAGGAAAATCATTTCTTTTTGCTGGCATTTTGGGGACAATTTGCTAAATGTATATATGGATTGAATATTAAATAATGTTGTATCAATGGTAATTTCCTGATTCTAGTCACTGTCCTATATAGTTATATAAGAGAACATACTTAGACTGGGAGTGTACCTCAGTGTTAGAACACTTACCTAGCGTGTACAAGGCTCTGAGTTCTATCCCGAGCACTGCAAAGAAAGAAGGAAGAATAAGCCAGGTGTGGCGGTGCTTGCCTGAAATTCCAATACTTGAGAGGCTGAGACAGGAAGATCACAGAGGTAGAATGCACCTAAGTTCAATCCCCAGAACCAAAAAAAATACTGAAATGTTTAGAGACAAAGGTGTATTTTGTTCCAGTTGCAATTTTTCTATAATTTTGAATTTTTAAAACTTAAACATACCAGCAGAAACAGAAGTTTTCCCCCAGGGTATCTAAAGAAGGTCCAAACCTATGGTCAGCAAACCTAAGGACGGGAATAAGCCTGAGGAGGCCTTCAGGATATTTAAAAAACCACATCTGGCTGGGTGCAGTAATGTACACCTGTAATCCCACATACTTGGGTGATTGAGACAGGAGGATTGCAGGTTTGAGGCCAGCGGGCAGTAACTAGAGAGACCCTGTTTCAAAATAAAAAATAAATAAAAAGGGATGGGGTAGAGAGCCCTTGGGTTCAATCCCCAGTACCACCCACACAAAATAAAAAAACACATCTGGAGAGCAGAGTAGAAGCTGTTTTGGGATCAGATGGGTTAGAGAGAACTCTCTCCCTCCCCATTTCTCAGTGTCGTTCCCCACCTTTTCCACTGAAGTATACCCAAAATATAGTAAATTGACTGGAGCTGTTTGACCCCTCAGCTTCCACTGTTCTGTTTCCTTTGTATCTCCTGTCATGTGTCTTCAATTCCTTCTTCATTTCTTTTTTTTTTTTAAGAGACAGAGTGTCATACTTTGTTGCCTAGGCTGGCCCCAAACTCCTGGGTTCAAGCGATTCTCCCTCAGCCCTCAAAATAGCTGGGACTACAAGTGCACGCTAATGTACTGGCTCAATGTTTTCCTTACAGAATACACAGTTAATAAATGTCTAAAAACAATGTTCGGCTGATCATTATTGTGCATATAGCTTTCTCCTTTTGTCTATTTCCTCAAGATAAATTCGAGAACAGAAATTTGCACACTTTGTGGATGTTATTGCAGTGCTGGGGATTGAACCCAGCGGTGCTCTAATATTGAGTTACAGCCCCAGCCCTTTTTATTTTTTATTTTGGACAGGGCCTCACTAAGTTGCTGAGGCTGGCTTCAAACCTGCTATCCTTCTGTTGCCCCAATCTTCCAAATAGCTGGAATTACAGGGGTGCATCATACCCAGCTTTCTAAAAAGCCTGTGCACATTTCTAAAAAGCCTGTTGATTTCTATTGATAAATGACTTGCAGAGAGTTTTTACCATGAACATTTTATCCAGTTTCAATAATTATCAGCTAATTTCCTGTCCTGTTTCACAAATTCCCTTACCTATGCGACTCCCCCACATACCATGGTGTTTACTTTGAAGAAGTCCCCAGAAAAATCACTTCATGCTTTATCTCTAAAATATAGACTTCCTTAGTGAGGCTCTCTGCAACTTATTGAGACCCTGTTTCAAAATAAAGAATTAAAAATAGGACTGGGGGTGTAGCTCAGAGGTAGAATGCCCCTGGGTTCAATCCCCAGTGTCACAAAAAATTAAAATACTGACTTCCAAAAAACATAATCACAATACTAATATTGAGCCCCCCAATATTTAACAATAATCTCTGATTGTCTTCAAATATTCAGTGTTTAAATCTCTGTGGTGGTCAATCATATTGTTTGCTATTGTCTAAATTTCTATAGATGGAGGGAAACAAACACATATTCTTGAGGTTTTGTTTGAAACCATCTTGAAGTCCAAGCAGTTTACATATAATTATAAACTATGTATTATATGTGACACAGGCATACATTATAGGCAATTCTAATAGACTGTCTAAAAGCAATATGCTCATTAATATAGTTTTATACTAATTTAAATTTCCTAAAGTACTTAAGAATATTGAGAAATACTATCAAAATAATGGAGATAAAACACAATTTCTAATAATTATTAGAAAAATGGACAAATATTATGTCTTTTAAAGTCCACACATAGAGCTGGGTTTAGTGGCACATACCTGTAATCCCAGTACTTGGGAGGCTGAGGCAGGAGGATCACAGGTTAGAAGCCAGCCTCAGCAACTTGGAGAGACCTTCAGCAACTTAGCAAAACCCTATTTTAAAATCAAAAATAAAAAGGAGCTGTAGGTGTAGCTTGGAGGTATGATGCTGCATTCAATCTCCTATACCAGGAAAAAGTCCCCACATGGGGCCAAGGGTGTAGCTCAGTGGTAGAGCACTTGCCTAGCATTCAGGAGGCCATGGGTTCTATCTCCAACACTGCAAAAGAAAAAAGAGAAAAAAAAGAAAATCCACATCAAAAGTGGAAGTAGAAACATTTCTGTATCATGTTTTTAGAACTTTATCTGTATTCAGCTAAACAAATTATTAGGAAATCAAGTTACTTAAAAAGGAATTTACCAGGCTTGGTGGCACTCACCTGTAAGTCCAGAGACTAGGGAGACTGAGGCAAAAATTTGCAAATTTGAGTCCAGTTTTGGCAACTTAACAAGACACTGTCTCAAAAAAATATATATATATATATGTATATATATATAATATATTTATATGGTTGGGGATGTAGCTCAGTATTAGAGCACCCTGAGTTCAATCCCCAGTACCGCTCACACACAGAAACATAAACAAACAAACAAAAAAAGAGTGTTGCCTAGTCAATTGATTTTTTTTTTTATTGGTGCTGGGGATTGAACCCAAGGCTAAGCACACATACTGCTACTGAGCTACATCCCCAACCCTAATCAATTGTTTTTTAGATTTCTAACAGACTGGAAATTAGACATACTATTTATTTATTTGTTTATTTATTCATTTATTTACTTATTTATTTATTGTACTAGAGATGGAACCCAGCGGCCTTCTACCTTCAGGCTACACCTCCAGACCTATTTAATTTCTTATTTGGAAACAGGGTGTTGCTAAGTTGCTGAGAGCCTCACTAAGTTGCTAAGGCTGGCTTCGAACCTGCAATTCTCTCAGCCTCCCAAGTACTGGGATTATAAGTATGTGCCACTACACCCGGCTTAGACATAATCTTAATTATACAGTACACATACTCATTATTAGCATTATTTCTATTCATGCTGATATTCTTCCTTTAAACTAGCTTCTTATATTAGGAAGGTATTTCCAAATATAATCCTATAACTCATGTTCAGTGGTATCTGTTTCATGTAGCCTATGGATCTGGGTGGATCAGATGCACTGGTACCCTGCTCAAGTCTATTTACCAGCTAGTTCCCTTGGCCCACATTTACATCAAGTGCAGCTTATCCCTCTTTGGTTAAGGGGTAAATTATTTGGTTATTTATCCTGGCCCAATGGGAGCCTGAGATGCTATGCTCCCCATCTTCCTGGCTAGGCAGTGATTCTAGTGGCAATCAAGGAGTCAATCATGCTTTTAGTTTATTTTTTTAATTAATTTATTTTTTCAGCACGGATTTTTTATACATTTCTTGAGTACAACAGGGTTACATAGACATTTATGACATATCAATCATTGTCAGATCACAAATAGCACCATTTCTTCATTTTAAACGTATAGCCCACATTCTTAACATAGCCTGGTAAAGCAAACTTTCTAGTGTCATAAAACCATACTCCTTCAGGGTCATATATTTACTTTCTAAGAAGTAGGAGAGTCTTTCATCTAACACATCCTAGGGGCAATCTCCCATGCTTTCAGTTTATAAGTTTAAAGTTAGGCTGGAGGGCCGGGCATGGTGGCACACACTTGTAATCCCAGCATTTGGGAGGCTGAGACTGGAGGATCCGGGTTCGCGGCCAGCCTCAGCTACCTAGTGAGGCACTCCGCAACTTAGTGAGACTCAGTTTCAAAATAAAGAATAAAAAATAGGGCTGGGGGTATAGCTTGGAGGTAGAATGCCCCTGAGTTCAATCCCCAGTACCGCAAAAAAAAAATTAAAAAAAAAGTTAGGCTGGAGGTCCATTGGTAATGATTTTTTTATACTAAGGATTGAACCCAAGGGCATTCCACCCCTGAGCTACACTCCTAGTCTAGTTTTTACATTTTATTTTGAAACAGGGTCTTGCTAGGTTGCTGAGGCTAGCCTCAAACCCCCAAATCCTCCTATCCCAGCCTCCCAAGTACTGGGATTACAGGCATGGGCCACCATACACAACTAGTAATTGTGTGTGTGTGTGTGTGTGTGTGTGTGTGTGTGTGTGTGTGTGTGATATACTGGGGATTGACCCCTTGAGCTATATTCCCAGCCTAGTTTTTATTTTTTTTTAATTTGAAACAGTCTCACTAAAGTTACTGAGGGCCTCACTAAATTGCAGAGGCTGGCCTCATACCTGTGATCCTTCTGTCTCAGCCTCCCATGTACTGAGATTACAGATGTGTACTACCACGCCTGGCTGGTAATGAATTTTTGAGAGAATATCGTCATTAAATGGAACTGAGGGGCTGGAGGTGTGGCTCAGTGGTAGAATGCTTGCCTAGCATGAATGAGGCCTTAGGTTTCATCCCTAGTACTGCAAAATAACAACAAAAAGCAACAATAGCACTGACATACTTTTAAATCCAGGATTGGAAATGGAGCAAAAAAGAAAGAGACTTTGTTTATGTCTGTGGAAAAACAGAATACACACACACAAAAATCCCATATGATTCTCAGACAAGTCACTACAACTTGTATCAATTTTACTCAGTCCTATTTTGTTTTCACGTATATTAGCAGTCTACCTTGATTAAGCCATCTGCTTCTGGGCTAAAATAGTTCTGGAAATCCCTAGTCTTATGTGCACTGAAACAGTTTGTCAGTTGTATGCACCTAGTAGTAGTAGGTGTTTCTAGTTTAACCCTTCCTACTGAGGCTCTGAGACTACTTTTTGTCATTCCTTCCAGAAGACCCACTCAGGATTCTATAGAATTCTATGCACTGATGAAAATGTTCTACATTTGCTATCATGCAAAACAGTAGCCACTAGCTACAAGCAGCCACTGAACATTTGAAATGTGGCTAATCGGACTGAAGGACCAAATTTTAAATTTTATTTAATTTTAGTTTAAACTTAGATGTGGTTGCTATCTTGGACTGCACAGCTCTATCTAATTTGGAACAGGGACCTTTAGGCGATTGTAAATGGAGAGCAGAGGCCAGCAATCAAAAGATCAAATGGTTCTGGCTCATTTAATATAATAACCCAAAGTATCAGAATGTAGGAAAGTGGAATACCCAATTAAAGAAAGGTACATGAGTGAATGGACCTACCTGTAACTATTTAGTGTATGATAACCCTAAGGGCAAGAACATGTTATGAACACAGAAGGTGTAGATAAATCTCTGAGGTGTTAAAATCTGCCCTGCACAGTGTGTGCTATAGTCCCTGTTAAACAGTAGAGGTATTTTAAATGTAGCAATAAATTTTGTTTGTGGTACTTTGTGGTACTAGGGATTGAGCCCAGGGGCATTCTACCTCTAAATTAAACCCTAGCACTTTTCAATTTTTTTTTTGTTTTGAAACAGGGTCTTTCTAAGTTGCTGAGAGTCCTGCTGTGTTGTTGAGACTGGCCTTGAACCTGTGATCTTCCTTTTTCTGCTTCCCAAGTAATGGGATTACAGGAGTACACCTATAAAATCTTCTAATAAAATCTTCTTTACAAGTCAGTTCATTAACTGTCTTCTTGTTAGCTCTTACCCTTGAACATGAATTTGTCACTGCCCTGCTTGATCAAATATTTCATTACAACAACACTTTACCTATATAAAATTAACCTAAAGTTAATTAAGCTTGTTTCTTTGACTTGCTGGAAGTTTTCCCTATATCATGAGCCTGAAATATAAAAGACTATCATTGAGTTCATTAAGAATATATGGCCAGGTATGGTGGTGCACTCTTATCCCAGTACTTGAGAGGCTGGGGAGGAGGCTCACAGACTCAAAGCCAGCCTCAGCAATTTATTGAGGCTTGCAGTAACCTAATGAGACCCTCTTTTCAAATAAGAAATAAAATCGGGCTGGGTGTATAGCTCAATAGTGGAATGCCTCTGAGTTTAATCCCCAGTACACACACACACACACACACACACACACACACACACACACACACACACACGAAGCAGTAGCCAGGCATGATGGCACATGCCTGTAATCCCAGTACTTTGGAAGCTAAAACAAGAGGATTGCAAGCTTGAAAACAGTCTCTTCAACTCAGCAAGACTGTTTAAAAATTATAACTCAGAGCCGGGCGTGGTGGTGCACGCTTGTAATCCCAGCATTCGGGAGGCTGAGACCGGAGGATCCGGGTTCGCGGCCAGCCTCAGCTACCTAGTGAGGCACTCTGCAACTTAGTGAGACCCGGTTTCAAAATAAAGAATAAAAAATAGGGCTGGGGGTATAGCTCGGAGGTAGATTGCCCCTGAGTTCCATCCCCAGTACCGCAAAAAAAAAAAAAAAAAAAAAAAAAAAAAAAAAAAAAAAAAAAAAAAAAAAAAAAAAAAAAAAAAAAAAAATTATAACTCAGAGGTAGAACACCCCTGGGTTCAATCACTACGATCAGAAAAACAAAACAAAGAATATATGAAGCAACCAAGCATGGTGGTTGTTGGAACAGAATCCTCATAAAGCACCCCAACATGGCATACTTCCTGTTTCTTTTCCGGGCATCAGCTGGTCAGCTGACGGTGCCGTCCAGTGCCCAGGAACCAGCCAGTCTATCACTCCTGACCGGCTCCAATTTCTTCCCCTTCGTCCCACCCTATGAAGCCCCCTACCTGGTCCTACAAGACCGCCCCCTACCCTACCTATAAATATTGGTTGTTTCCCTTTGTACTCAGGAACAATAAACTTTCTCCCTCTCTATCACTCTGTTCCTCCGGCCTCCGATGGGATTCCTGGGTTCCCCTCCCCCCTTACAGTGTGCACACCTGTAATTCCAGTACATGGGAGTCTGAGACAGGAGGATTGCAGGTTCGAGGCCAGACTCAGTAATTTATCAAGACTCTCAGCAACCTCTTGAAGACCCTGTTTCAAAATAAAAAACATAAAAATAAAAGAATGGCTGGGGGTGTAGTTGGGAGGTAGAATGTCCCTGGGTTCACTTCCCAGTATCTCTCTCTCTCTCTCTCTCTCTCTCTCTCTCTCTCTCTCTCTCCTAGGACAGAACCCAGGGCTTTGTGCATGCTAGGCAAGTGCTCTACTGCTGAGCTACATCACCAGTCCATACCTGTTTCCACGTGTTCCACTCCCCTTTTGTTGCTTTGTCATACCACATTATGGGTCATGAGATGAGGGAGCAAACATTTGGTGCTAACAATCATCTAGGAGAGCTCTAAAAATGGTTTGGGTGTAAGATAGTTTAATAGGAAAAAGCTGTTTGTTCTATTCTCAACAGTGTCAAACACTTTTGAGACAAGAGTGTGGGGGTTTCCACACAGCTGGATGTCCTATAACTTGAGATAGCATCAGTTTCCACAGAGTTGTTTTTTTGGGTTTTTTTGTTGTTTGTTTGTTTGTTTGTTTTTGGTACTGGAGATTGATTTTGGTACAGGGGTGTTCTACTATTGACCTATACCGCCAGCTCAAGTATTACTATTTTTTAAATAGGCTCTTGGTAAGTTGCTGAGGCTGCCCTTGAACCTGTGCTCCTCCTGCCTCAGCCTCCAAAGTACTAGGATTACAGGAATGCTCCCCCACACCAAGCAGACCCCATAGATTAATGACTTAGTCCCACATGATTGCGCCCCTCCCACTTCAGATACAACTATAAGTCCCAGGTTGTAACCTGTATGGACCAACTATACATAGGGGTTTTCCATGATTTCCTCCTTGGGTTCAATTTACTTGCTGAGAGAGCTCACAGAATTGGGGGAAACATTTATGTTAACCAGTTTATTATAAAGGATATTACAAAGGATGAAGATAAATAACCTGATGGAAGAGATGTGTGTAACAGAGTATGGAAAGGGAACATGAAGCTTCTACACCCTCTCTGGGGAACTCTGCCCTCCCAGCACCACCAATTGTTCAGCAACCTGAAAGCTCATCAAATCTTATTGTTCAACATTTTTTTATGAAGTCGAGTGTGGTGGCCCATGCCTGTATCCCAGTATTTGGGAGGTTGAGACAGGAGAAGTACAAGTTTGAGGACCACCTCAGCAACTTAGGAGAATCTGTTTCAAAATAAAAAATAGGGCTGGGGATTTGGCTTGGAGGTAGAATGCCCCTGGGTTCAATACCTAGTAAAACACACACACACACACACACACACACACACACACACACACACACACTGAAGAGTTTTTATAGAACTCCATCTCCCCACTTGCCAGAAGTTGGTATGTGGGGCTTAATGTTTCAACCCTCTAACCTTCTAATTACTTGGTCTTTCTGGTGACTAACCTCATCCTGAAGTTATCTAGGGGCCTCACCCTAAATTATTTATTACCATAAACTCAGCTGTAATCAGAAGAAGCTCCTTATTAGGGCTGAGGATGTAGCTCAGTGGTAGAGAACTTGCCTAGCAATGTGTGAGGCCCTAAGTTCAATCCCAGCACCAAGGGAAATAAACAAACAAAAGTAACTTGACCTAAAGTTCTTGGTGCCAGTACCTTCTGTTCTACTTTCTAGACTACTAACTTCAACCAATCCAGAAATGACAGCTACTTCTCCTTATGGATGCCTCACCCCTGGGCCTGGAGGAAAGCGGGGGAGGAAGTGTACGGCTATGGATAGGAGGATTAATGTGATTTCTGCCTGAGTCCTTCAATCTCTTTATCAATGAATGGGTCAACCCTATCTTTTTAGAGTGCAGCTAGTGGGGGTTGAATGAGGACTAAAGATCAGAACATTACTGAGGGGAGGAAGAGAGGGAGCTAATTGAGGGCTTGAGGAGTAGATTGAGGAGTGGTGTTGAGGACCCAGTTAAGATGGAAGGCTACGAATCTGTAGATATATAGATTCTCAAAGACTGCAATACTGCACCCTAGGGGCACTGGAACAGTGGCGGGGGTGGGGGTGGCAGTAGTAGCCTCAGGCACAATTTGGAGGGACACTGAATAAAAATAAGGGGGCAACAGATGTATTGGGGGGGTGCCAAGTTGTTTTTTTCTGAAAAGGGGGTAGTTAGCCAATAAGTTTGGGGATGTGTACAGAGAGACCAGTCTCTGTAGTTATGGGATTTTCTCCAGCACTACTCAGTAACCTAGTAGACATGATAGGTCAGCCTATTGGGGCCAGGATGTAGCTTAATTATCTTGGCAGAGCAGAATCAGAGGAGCACAAAGGACTTCCCAGAGTTGAGAGAAAGTGGTTCAGGTGAGATTCAAATGGAAGTGGGACTGGGCATAGTGTCACAGGCCTGTAATCCCAGTATTTGGGAAGCTGAGTCAGGAGGATCACAGGTTTGAGGCGTCAGCAACTTAGTTAGACCCTGTTTCAAAATAAAAAAAATAAAAAGGACTGGGGGTGTAGCTCAGAGGTAGAATGCCCCTGGGATCAATCCCCAGTACTCCAAAACAAAAAATGGAACTGGGAAGCAAGGGAACCTGGGAGGAGGGTGGTAGATCATAGAACTGGAGTCCTCCATGATCAGAAGTCCAGTGAGAGTGCCAAAGAGAAATGGAAAGGAAGCAAATTACAGTCAGAGATTATGACCCTGGAGTTTAAGAGCTGTCATGAGCAGTGTATGTAGTTGTAGGAGGACTATACATCCCACTTTGCCTGAAACAGTCTGTTTTTCCAGCATCTTGCACAATTTAGTATGTGTCCCAGATTTTCCATTTTCTAATTAAGCGTATGTATTATTATAATCATTGCACTGAAGCAAGCCAGCAAGGGTCTGGTGGACAACAACTTGTTCATTCCAACTTCAGTGTTGGCCTTATCTGCTAGCTTGTGAGAGTCGCACATATAGTTCTCACTTTAACCAAGAGTTAAACAAAGACAACCAGTGATAACCTTTCTCCCTTTTCCTAATCTTCTCCAAATACAATATAATACCTCCCTCTCAGGGACAGCAACAGGGTGTCCACTGATAACAGAACAAGGGCACTTAAGACCCTAGGGAGTGGGGACAAGTAACACATTCTAGTCCCGGGAGGAGGTGAGGGAGTATTGGTTGTTGAACGTCTTGCTAGACCAGCTAACTGTACACATGCCAGAGCCTGCAAGACAAAGGAAGCTTCCATGCCACTGGTCAGTAGGCTGATGGAAGTAGAAGTCTGTATTTACATGTGTGTGAAATACATTCAGGAAGTAAAGGCACAGGAATGCTGCCATGGAACATATAGCTAGGAGTCTGAATGCCCTTGGTTCAATGTTTATGTCATTCATTATAAGGCACAAATCTACAACCCAGTATTTGAATGTTTGGTAATGCTTTTTAAATTTCTGCAGTCAATTCTTCCAGCATATGAGTTCAAACTTCATAATTTAATGAAAATTAATCACCGAATTACTCACAAAAGTTGGTGATGAATGTGCTCAGTTTATAAAACATGTGGACATTTATCATCAACTCTTGGGGCATGATGTTGTCACTAATAGCATGAAAACCAGAAAACATAAACCTTCCAAGTAAAGCTAAAGCATCAGCATCTACCTCAAAGGTGTTTAGCTGCTTTAAGAAGATGCCCAAAGATGATGATTTAAAGAAGTGCTGCTGCAGAGAGGACATTCACATAGGGCTCTGGGAATCACTTATGTTTAGATCAAATGACTTCTGAAAATTCATTTGCACATTTCCCACTTCAAGTTTCCTTGCACGTGACAAAAAGTGAAGCAATACTTTTAATGAGTAGCTCTATTAGCAGAAGAATTCAAAGCAGTTAAATGAGGCCAGTTATATAGTGATATCCTTAGATGCTTCAATTAAAGAACCAGTTCTATTAGTCGAGGTTCTCCATAGAAACAGAACCAACATAATGGACATATATACATATCTAGATATATCTATTGAGAGAAAGAAAAAGAGATTGATTTTGATTTTTAAAAATTAATTTACGTGGCTGTGGAAGCTTGGTGAGTCCAAAGTTTGATAGAGCAGGGGGGCAGGCTGGAGATTCAGGGAGGAGTTGATGTTTCAATCCAAAGTCACTCTGCTGGCAGAGTTTCTCCTTACTCAGGGGAGGCTACTCTTTGTTCTATTAAAGCCATCAGCTGATGAGGCCCGTCTATACCAATGAGGATAATCTGTTTTACTCAAAGTCCACTGATTTAAATGCTAATCTCATCCAGAAAACACCTTCACAGAAATATCCAGAATAATGTTTGATCAAATATCTGGGCACCAATGGTCAGCCAAGTTGACACACAAAATTAATCCTCATGGTTAATTTCAATGGTGGTTCAATTCTGCGTCCAATTCATGGAGTCAAAGCAAAACTTTGGGAATTTATTCTGATGAATATGAAACCTCTGACATTTTGGAGAAACCTATTGTTACCTCAGTTTAAAAACTCGACATTTAGGATAAATATTTCCATGGTGACAACCTTTTTTTCTTCATAGAGATACAAATTTTGGAGGAGCATAGCACCTGGTAAAAACAAGGGACTTAAATTAAGCATTGTGTGGTGGCTGGGCATGGTGGTGCATGCCTGTAATCCCAGTATTTGAGAGGCTGAGACAGGAGGATAGAAGGTTCGAAGTCAGACCCAGCAATTTAGTAAGGCTCTCAGCAACTAAGCAAGACCCTGTTTCCAAACCAAAAAAAAAAAAAAAAAAAAAAAAATAGGGACGGGGTTGTAGATCAGAGGTAGAATGTTCCTGGGCTCAACCCCTAGTACCAAAAGATAGATAGATAGGAAGGAAGGAAGGAGGAGAAGAAACCAATCATATGGAGCAAAATCATACTTGGAATTGGTTGTGATGCACAAACAATTCTCAATTGTGTTTTAAAAAAAAAGAGTAGACTACAAAATTATTTCTGGAAAGGCAGGGATGGGGGGGAATCCTTTTTTTCTTCTTTATATTGGCAGTGCTGGGTCAAACCTAGGCCCTCTCACATGCTAGGAAACTGCTCTATCACTGAGCCACATCCTCAGCCCGAGAGTAGATTTTTATAAGATCCCTGACTGTATATGACAAAGTTATTTTCAGTAGTATCATGTAAAAATTAGTAATAATCATTTTGATTTATCTTTAATTTGAAAGCAATTAAAATTTAATCAGACACAGTTCAATGTTACAAACATCCAAGTTCAGTAAAGCATTTCATATGTGAAATAGATGTCACAAAAAAGTACTACATCTTGCAGATTGCACTGAGCTGTTTTCCTTTTTTTTTTTTTTTTTTGCAGTACTGGGGATTGAACCCAGGGGCATTCTACCTCTGAGATATATCTATAGCCCTAGTTTTTATTCTTTAGTTTGAAACAGGGTCTCACTAAGTTGCAGAGGGCCTCACTAAATAGCTGAGGCTGGCTGCAAACCTCCGGTCTCAGCCTCCCAAGTACTGGGTTTACAAGCATGCGTCACCACGCCCAGCTCTGTTTTCCATTTTAAACACAAATAAAACTCCAAGTTGTCACATAGAATGGCAGAATTGAAATAACAATACTGTTTTTTTTTCATCTGTACAACCACCTGGCTATCACTGTGTATTTCAAATATACTGTTAAAATACAGGAGTATCTATTTTTGGAGAAAGGAATGGCAAGCCAGAAGCAAGTTGAAAGGATTCAGAACTGTTAAGTACCTAATTTAGAAACACATGCTGGTAGCTGAGTCCACATTTGTTGGAGCCAAATATATGAACAGAATTCTCAGAATTAACTTCCAGGTAGAGCACAATGTTAAGAGGATAAGTAATGAAAAATTTGAACTTCAAAGTCTATAAGAAGTAGAAATGCATTCATGCACTCACTAAAAGCTAGGTTAAAAATGTTTGTAGCAGCACTATAGAAACCTGGAAACTTCAAATGTCCATCAACAGAAGAATGGATAAGAAGACTGAGAGGCTAGAAGGATAAATAGTGTGTGAACAACTGTTTAAGGCAAAATTATGGAATATATGGCATTGATATTATCATGTATTGAACCAAGTACTCTACTAGATGCTTTTGCATACATTATCTTGTTTAATCTTCACCCTACCCTGTGATGGGGATAATATGAGGAAACTGAGGCACACAGATATCAAGGATCTTGCCCAAAATCACAATGCTCCTTAGTGGCAAAATCAGGATTTTAATTTAGATCTTTCCCAATTCAAAGCTCACATGAACCTTTTTTTGTGTGTGTGGTACTGGGGATTGAAATCAGGGGCATTCTACCTCCAAGTTACACCCTAAGTCCTATTTTTATGCTTTATTTTGAAACAGGGTCTCACTAAGTTGCAGAGTGCCTTACTAAGTAGCTGAGGCTGGCAGGGAACCCAGATCCTCCTGTCTCAGCCTCCCAAGTACTGGGATTACAAGCGTGCGCCACCACGTCCGGCTCACATGTTCCCTCTCCAGGATAGGCAGAGAAACTGGGGAAGTATAGAGCTCACACATTCTATACACAGTAAAATTATAGGAGCTAGTGTTTCTTGAGCACCTACTATGTGGCAAGTTCTATGCTAGGTGCTCTAAATAAATTACTTTTACAGTTCTCATAGTAACTTTTCTTTTGTGGTCCTGGGGATTGAGCCCAGGGGCATTGTGCTTCTGAGGTATACCGTCAGCCTTTTTTTTTTTTAAACAGTCTCATTAAGTTGCTGAAAGTTACTACATTGCTGAGGCTGACTGAGAACCTGGGATCCTCCTATCTCAGCTTCCCAAGTACTGGCATTATAGGTGTGTGCCCCCACACCTGGTTTATACTAACTTTCACAGTAGGAATTATTCTATTTATCATTTTATTTTATTTAATCAGAGATCTCACTATCAGCCCATACAATAGAGGGTACTACAAGTGCAGGCCCCAGTTTATGGCTGGCCTCAAACTTGCAATCCTTCTGCCTCAGCTTCCTGAGTTGCTGGGATTACACATGTGCCACCTCACCTGGCTATTCTCATTTTTTAAGATGGAAAAGTCTAAGGTTCCGAGAAATGCAATGACTTGCCTAGTTTTACAACTCTACAATCACATATCCTTAGTATCTTTTTTTTTTTTTTTTTTTTTTTGCGGTACTGGGGATTGAACTCAGGGGCATTCTACCTCCGAGCTATACCCTCAGCCCTATTTTTTATATTTTATTTTGAAACCGAGTCTCACTAAGTTGCAGAGTGCCTCACTAGGTAGCTGAGGCTGGCCGCGAACCCGGATCCTCCGGTCTCAGCCTCCCGAATGCTGGGATTACAAGCGTGCGCCACCACGCCCGGCTCCTTAGTATCTTTAATAAGAGGGAGGCCACCTACTATGTGCAGGGCACTGTGCTGGGTGTTGGAGTTATACAGAGAAGGACATTAGAAATGGCATCGATGAAAGCAACTGTTGATTGCTTACCTGATCTTTATTATTATTATTATTATTATTATTATTATTATTATTATTATTATTACGGTTCTGGGGATTGAACTCAGGGACATTCTACCTCCGAGCTATACCCCCAGCCCTATTTTTTATTCTTTATTTTGAAACAGGGTCTCACTATGTTGCGGAGTGCCTCACTAGGCTGGCCGCGAACCCGGATCCTCCTGTCTCAGCCTCCTAAATGCTGGGATTAGAAGCATGCGCCACCACGCCTGGTTTGATCTATTTAAGAGTAACAAAGAACAGGTGTTATTTCCAATTCCACATAGGGAATTGTGGAGGCAAAAATAAAGATCAGTAATAGCAATCATTCCCATTTATGTATTATGTACTGTCCTAAATACACACACACACACACACACACACACACACACACACACATTCCAATCCTTATAAAGATCCTGTTAATGTCCTTTTAACGTGCATGTTTTATTTACTGAGGCAAAAAGAGGCTGAGAGTCAGCTATGCACACGAATACAAAATAGTTAAGTACCCTGATCTGGCTGTCTCTAGGATGTAGGTCTCAATTCTTACAACTAAGTAAGGATTTTTGAAAGAAATGGGCCACGAGTCCAGATAATGGAAGCTGACATGTAGTGCAAGGTCTCGGCAAGGAGACGCCTGCGTCTAGGAGCCACGTGGTGACTGGGACCTGAAGAGCGGGCGCCAAGGTTAGAAGCACTAGGAAAAAAGCGGGCGGAGATAGGTTTGGGAATCTGGGAGTCATCCGCATGGGACACTAGGAACGCGAGAAACGCTGCTTCCGGAAGATAATTCCCACGACCGCCTCCAAAGCGTGGACAATGGCCTCCGCTGGGGGAGGCGCGCCGGGAGCGCGCTAGCGGCGCTGGCCAGGGCGCGCTGGGAGCGCGCGGGCGGGGGCGGGGGCGGGGACGGGGGCGGGGCCTGCGTCTCCTCTAATCTGAGCGGTTGCTTTACTGCGAAGAGCTTTGGAGGAACCTGACGGCTTTCCCGCGCCGCCTCCTTGGACTCTCAGCTTCCTCTTTAGGCTGCCGTCA